>JAVIAB010000092.1:178916794-179074294 GCA_032433765.1 Megaustenia siamemsis
CCAACAACAAAAACTGTTCAGCAAAATAATCCATAGAATGTGAGATTTCCCAAGAGGTTGACCAATAACATATACAAAATAAGTTAAAGAACAACAAATAATTACCATGACAATCTCCACATGGTTTAAAGAGACCGCTGCAATCAGTGGTGTTGTACTGTCCTTCACACTTGGTACTGCTGGATTATTCCAGGATAATTGATGTCCACTCCTTGGTTCAAACTGATAACACACTTTGTTTATCATTGCCACAAACAACAGCAATGTGAAGGTCCCTCTCACGTTGGGCATCCCCATTGTCATGGAAACTGCACACAGTTTTTACTTGACCTTGAGTTGCCCATTATTACACTAGTATCTACACTTGAGATCATGAATAAATAATTGAACTGCCTCTCCATCATAGCAAAAGAAAATATATTTATTTCAATTGAATATGGAGCTGCAAATGTCAGGAACACAAATTAGCAATTATTCAATTGGTGTAATGTATTCAGGCACTAAAGTTTCGTTGTTGATGAAATGAGATATCAATACAACTATGACAACTTCAAAATTCAGTTCTGCTGCAAGAAAAGATTAAATCAGTAAAATGTATTTAAAGAAACAAATTAATTAATACCTTGGCCTTAATATCTGATAAACTCTAGTTAAAAATATTGCACAAAATTGTATGAGTTGGAGTATAGTTTTTACAGAAAAAAAAAATTAACATTTCTTTAAATTTGTAAACAAACTTAACATTACTCATTATTTTTACGGAACTATATTTGACCTCCCACACTCAACAATAGGGGATGAGGAGGGTGAATGAAAGGGTCAATTATTGGATTCATTAAACACCAGAGTTAGTGCAGAATTTATAATAATGCTTTTGTAGTGTGTCACTTATGACATTTGGTCATCTGTGCATGTGTCATCAATTTCATAATATGAGAAAATGACCTCAACTGTAGATTACAAAACTAAGTAGTAAGCTAGTACTAAGACAAGTTTTCATGATTCAAGTGAGCTAAAAGTAACACTACAATACATGTCTACACTATTACAGTTTCAGTGCTCCATTCCCAAACTATTAAAATTAATCATTTCCCATCTCACAATGAATCTGCTTTGACCTTTGGCTACAATTATTAATTATTGTAAATTACTGAAAAATTACTAAACTCCACTTCTTAATTCTTGATCCTTCCCACGCCATTTGTCATCACCTAGGGCTTGTAGTGTTTTCGCTACCCACGACTATTATGGGCGAGATGGCCGATCCTACTAATTAGTCTATGCCTGCCAATTTTGATTCTCTTATAAGTTTTCTTATCAGTGTCTCTTTAGTTCTTCCTCTTTTTCTGCAACCTGGTGTTTCCCATAGAAGAGTCTGTTTGGAATCCTCTTGTTGTCTCTTCTCAGCACATGTCCAACCTTTTTCCTTAATAGCAGATGAGATCTTTTGTTGCATGGACATTTCTCTTTTATATTAGTCTTGAATTAATTCCATTGTAATGTACACAGGGTATTTATCTTAGGCATTTGTCTTCAAAAGTGTTTAAAAGACACAACTAAGCTAAATATAAACAGTTTCAGCTATTTAGTCATTAGTTAATGAACTATTATAACTATATTGAAAGCAATAATTTAATATTAAAAAAAAATAATATACGTTTCATTTCATGTTTGCTTAGTTTAGATTTACAGTGACACTAATTTACAGTACGGTACGCCTATCCTATTCTTCTTATCCTCTCCGCCTCAAAGACTGGCAGTGATAACTCAACTTGTCAACTGTGACAACTGGTGAACAGTCACAGCGTTTTGGCTCTACTCAACTTGTTACTGTTATAGTTAAGTTGGGCTCGTTGTTGTAGGTCTACTCACAGCTCCACTATTATACTGACACTGACTAGACTATACTCTATAGCACTCTCTCTAGTTATAACTTATAGTAAACACTCACTCACCACTGACTGACTCAAGATCAAATATTGGATTTAATTACAAACTGTTAATAACCATTTTACTGTCTCTCTCTACCAAACAAGGCACTGACAATTTTAAAAAGAAAATCTTGCAATAATTGCACTTTCTCGTAAGTTGAATTAAAACGGAATAATGTACACAACAACAACAAATATTTTTTTGTACACAACGATGTCTTCAGCAAGGATGAAAGATGTGACGGACTTGAACAACCGGATGGAGGTGAGTATTCATTTATTTGGTTGGTGCTTTTATTTAGGGAGTAGACATTTATTTGAAACTGAAGTATATCCAGAGAGAGAACACTGGCAATGTATGAATTATGATTGCTTCGCGTCTTGACACGTACCATCTATAACAATCGGAGGATATTAATTAACAATGCCTAGGTAATTGTTGTTATCTTTACACGTCAGGATAATGCATGAAAATTTTGCTCATAAATAGAATCCCTCATTGTTATTTCATTGTTTTTAGTTTGCTTTTTTTTTTGTCGTTGTCGATATTCGCCTTCATACCGTACATTTACTTACATAATTTTGTTCAGTGTTTGAAATGATGTTTAACTATAAATTAGGTAATATTCTTTGTTCTGTGTGCGTTTCATCAAGTAACTATTCCAATGCAGTTTATTAGTTGTGGGTGTCTTCTTCTTTCCTTCCTCATTTGCCTTTCAGCGTCATGGGGAGATACAATTTACGGTCTTTTGCTCTTCTGTTGGCCTCTGCTGCTGTTATGTTTCCTAGTGTTTCTAATACTCAATACTCCATAAATCCATGTTTTTTTGTGTGTGTATTTACCTTGAGTCTAGTGTTGTCGCAATGTTTATTAAAGGCTCGTTCTGTTGTGTTTTAACATTTCTGTCACATCACGTGGTAAAAACCATTGCATATGTTGTTTCTTTATGTATTCAGTGATGGGAATTGTTCCTAGCTTTTTTCTCATTTCTTAATTTTAAATGTTATCTCTCATACTGTTTCTTGCCATTCGTCTAACACATTTCATCTCGGTTGTATTTTTAAAAATATGTTTGTGCTTGAACCTAGGACACAAGTAAACATTGATAGCACACCGTTGACATTAACATTTATGAGTTTTGTAGGGCCTATATGACGAAATCATTGTCACAATGTCTACTACTTTGTTGGCAATATGCGCACAACACAGATACAGTATGACTAATGTCAATTTTTCCGAGTGCTGTAAACATACCTCTTCCTCTGAATTGATTCACGGTATTTGATGATGATGATATATAATTTCTAGTTGTTTAATGTGTGGTAGCTTATTTTTCCTCGATAAATTAGTCATGTCGTGTTTCTGCAGTGGTGTACACTGTAATGGACTCCCCTACTGCATGCTCCTACATTAAATTAAAAAAAAAACCAAGGCTCTTGCTAACTTAATTATCCACATACTTGCTTTAACTGTCCACTTACCAACCCAGCCATCCACCCAATTATCTCTACATCCGTATTTGTTTTTTTTTTTTAATTCTTCTTTTTGTGAAACACTGTAGCGTCGTGGTTAGTGCTCTAACATGCAGACCTTAAGGTTCGGGGTTCAAATACCAGTTAAGGGAAAAAAAAATTTTCCACCGAAAAGATTTTTGACATTCAAGCAGTTTATATGGCAGCGCAGCAGAAGAGAACTGGCCACCTCAACTTATAAAGCGTAGGCTTAATAAAATAACACTTTATTACCAACAATGGCAATTGCCATGGAGCTACTTTTACATTTGATTCTTCTTTGTAGGTGCAGAAGATGTAAAGGCAAAGTACGAGACTTGAATGGGAGCCGCGATAGCTCAGTGGTTAGTGAACTGGACTACCACGGACAAGGGGTAGGGTTCGATCCCAACCGACGGCTTCCGGGTTCACCCAGCCTTAAAGGGGTACCGGATTTTTTTCTGGGAAAGTAAAGCAGCACGGGCGTAGTACTGACCACATTACCCCAAAAACCATGTGCTGAAGGTCTGTAAAATATAGGGTCACTAACACCATATTTCCCTATACGCCACTTGGCGTGACGGGGGTACTTTACTTTACTTTACGAGACTTGAATCGGCGTCTTAGCACGTGAGTTTTCACTCATATGTGCTTGGTCGCCTATCCATAGTGTTCGGAAACTTCTGGATAGTGTCGTTTCAAGCATCGAAACTCACGATGCGAGGCGGCATTCCTCACTTCCTTGGTACTGGAATTCTGTCGACCTCGGGGTATTTTTTTTTCCCAACCACTAGTACAATTCACACTGCTTCCAGCGGGAATCAAATACGGGTTGTCCGAACGTCGGTAGCCGAGCCCGGTGCAAAAGAGGTATATGCCTCTAACTGATTGTAATAATAAAGATCATCATCATCATTGAGTGCCGTCTCCGCAACGAAGGTTGGCTACCATGGAGCGCCATTCTGCTCTATCTCTTGCTTTGATGGTGCAGGTTGGCATCGGTTGATTTGTCCATCTTTTGATGTTACTCGTCCATGTTAATCTTGTTCTGCCTCTGCCTCTTTTACCTTGTATTTTCCCCTCCAGGATTACTTTCAGTAGGCTGTTGTGTCTTTTAACATGGCCCAAGAATAGCATTTGTCTTGTTCTAATTGTGTTCAGAAGTTCTCTTTTCATTTTTAGTTGTTTTAAGACTTCATCGTTTATATAATAAAGATCGTCTGAGGTTATTTAGTATCGTAGCAGTGTTAGGTCTCGGCATTGTGTGTTGAACTACTTGGTGAATGTACTTTATTTTTAAAGCTGTTGACATTATCGCCAATAGGCCATAAATTATCTATTACTCTCAGAGTCGGCAGTCTTGTACAGCCTGAAGCCTCCGCGCAAGTGCGTATGTCAGTTTATTACCAGCGGATTTAAACTTCACACTTAACAAAGAGTGTTATTAAAGCAGCAAAAGTTAAATGGGACAAAATTATCGTAGACAGAAGGTGAGATATCATAGCAAATTTTTGAATATTCTATTACACATTTCGTATGCCAATATGATGTATTTGCTTTAATTTGCATTTATTAAAGCAAGGTTTTGCTATGGACACTATAACGTTTGTGAATGAAACCGAAACTACCCTAAATTAGTACATGAAACCGCTAATTAGCAGCGGTAGAGTTCTCTTCTCTCCGACTTAGAATTAATGACCTTGGCATTAAAAAATTCCCGTCAAAATAATACGACGAATGCTACCGCTAGAGGAATGCGGTTTCATTTATTATTTTTAGCTCTAATCAATCAGAAGCGTCACAAAATGAAAGTGAAACTATGTTTGATTACTGGAACTTCCTAACCTATTTATAACTACGATATGCGCATCAGAATCTATAGAGAGAACGTTTTCTTCTCTCAAGAGAATAAAATCTTATTGTCGCTCACCTCAGGCACAAGAACGCTTAAATGGTTTGGCAATAATGTCCATTGAGAAATCATTCAGAAACTTAGAAACCAACCCAACAGTACTTTCAATGACAAAGTCATCGAGACATTTTCGTCCCAAACAAGACGGATAGAGTTTACATATAAATAAGTAAGTAATATAAAATGTAGTGATGTCATTAGCAAATATTAGTTCATGTTAGCCTACTGAATATAATGTATGTCTTTATTTATTATATCAGCGGTAGCCCAGACCCCAAAACCAGTATACGCCACTGATATATATATATATATATATATATATATATATATATATATATATATACATGTATATATGTATTAAATCAAATATTTTATTTTATTTAAAATATTATTTTCTTATCATTCATATATATATATATATTGATATATATATATCTATATATATATATATATATAATATATATATATATATATTATATATATATATATATATCAATCATCACCATCAAGTACCGGGCCTACTGGCGTAGGTGATCATGTCTCTCCACAACTTTCGATCTCGACAGTTATTAATCATTTCTGTTGTTGACCTTCTGCCAAGCCATTCTCTTAAGCTGTCTGTTATTTTTTCTCTTTGCTTCCCTCTATCTCTTCGTCCCTCAATTTTTCCAGTTGTTACAATATATTCCAGTTGTTCTCTTCTCATTACATGGCCAAAAATGATGATTGTTTCTTCCTAAAATTGGAAATTATCTCTCTTTTTGCTTTGACCTCTTTCAGAACATTTTCATTACTCAAACTCTTTTTCTTGTTTCTACTGTCAAAAATGGATTGCATAGTATCTTCCTCATTTTTTGGAAAGCTGCTTTTGCCTGAGCCATTCTGCATCTCACCTCTTTTGTACATCTTCCGTCTGAGGTTAACAAAGTCCCCAAATATTTAAATTCATTTAAATATCCTGTTTTAATATTGTTCCACTTGTCTTTATTTTGTACTGATGTGATGTCTTTTTCTTTGTTGTTACCATTACTTCTGTCTTTTGCTATTAAGGCTGAGTCCTTTATTTTTGCTTTATTTCACTATAATGTTCAACATTTCTTGTAACTCATTTTCACTCTTAGCGATTAAGACTGTATCACCAGCATACCTTAGATTATTTATATTATATGAGATGACGTCATGGGACGCACCAAAATGGCAGCTTATTTACATTCGAGCTATGGACTAAGCAATGTTTACTTTGAATACCACGATATATATTATTGCAGCGAGTTGGCAGATTTTTGAAAATGTATTCAGGGGTTTGAACATAAATGTTTGTTCACAGTTCGTTAACCTTCGCTGTAGATAAAGTCGTTAAATTGATAGCTTAGTTTGTGACCTTGGTTGCTAAGGACCTAACTTGTGCAAACGGATGGCATTGGCAAGGATCATTTTGAATCTATGAAGTGGGCTCATTTTGTGTTTAACTCAAAAGCATATGTGCTTTTTAACCAAAGACTTTTTTTGGGACTCAATGAAGATATCCCCGATGGAAGAATAAATTGTACTATTAATCCCATAAATGATTCGCTTCCAGAGGTTTATGATGTAAACAAAGCAGTTTTGTCATTGCAAGTGAATAATGTCCACACCTATAATTGGTCAGGATTGGGTAGCAGCAGCAGCTTTATAGCGAACACAGAAAACATCACAGGATTGTGCTGTTCTCAAAACAGTTATGCCATGCTACCCTAGAATGTTCATCTGACATTGTTCTTGAATGATGTCCAAGATAATGAGACATCAGAATTGTGTGGCGGCAGCTACAAGAAGGGAGCGGAGAACATCATCAATTGTGTTTTTACTAATAACAGGTCATGTGGCTTCTGTTGGATTGGAAATGATAACTTACCACCACTGTGTGTCTATATGTTTTGAATTGGAGTCATCAGCGATGGCCTAACATCATCAGGTGCTACGACGATCATCGTTTTCGGGAGGACGTAAACTCCCATGGTGTATGGTGGATAGGCGGCGGGAACCATTGAGGGCTATGTCTGAAAAATGTTCCTTCTTGCAGTTTCCTCATATTCCAAGTCCGGCTTGTTGCAGGAGCTACTGAGTTAAGTGCTCTGTGCACACCGTGAGCTGTGTGTCTCATCCGTTTTGATCCTGCTTCGATATCCCGCTTGTTTGCGATGAATGATGATATCGTATGACGGGGAACAGTTGGCTGTGTTCACTTTCTGCGCGGTTTCGCCTTATGTCTTTTGGCGTGTGCTGAGACTGCTGCGATGGGGACTACAGTTACCTTTCTTTGTTTGGGAGATGAGTTGGTAATTCGGATGATTCCACTGGCACGGGCGGTTGAGCAATTATGGATTTTAATTCGTTTGCTGTGAGACCGAGGCCTTCCATAACCAATAACAATAACAATTTATATTATGACCTCCATTTGTTATTCCAGGCATGCTCCTTATGGATCTTAAAAAAATCTCACTATGAATTTTTTAAAACTATTGAACTTATATATTTCCATATAATATTTATCCTCCAACATGTAACATATCTCTCTCTCGCTTCATCATTTCATCTCTTATCCCTCTGTTTACTTCTCCTTGATCTACTTGTTCTGGTCATCCTAGATGTAGAAGATTTTATGTATGTTTCATCGTTTGTTGTTTTCATTTTCTAAAGAAGCCCGCATGCAGACCGAAACGTTAGTATTTTGTTGTGTTACTTCTTTGTAAAGCTGTCACCATAACTCGTAGGAGTGTACATTACACCCCATTACTGGCTCCTTCTTATCTGTTCACTTGTTCTTTACCGCTTATTCTTGAGATCCTACGAAGATATTTGCTGTCAAAAAATGAACTTTAGTTTAGTTTAGTTTATTTTGCAGGTCATCCCCATTGTACGTCAGATAAGTCCATAAGTGCACAGATCTCTTTCGAAGTATATCCTTCAACGTGTAGCGACTAGCGACACCGGTGTTGTGTTGGTTGACAATTCTTCTTTGGATTTCTGCGTAGCGCTTCTGTCTGGCATCTCCCACCTTGACATGCTATTCGTGCAGTGTGTTCATTTTTACGAATTCAGAATAATTTTTTAAGTGTATTTTGTGGCCCAATTTCCCGGAGGGAATTCATAATGTCACCACAGTCCATTACCCTACCGCACTTAACATCAGCCAAACTGGCAAGCATATCAACACGCTCACAGCACGCTCATTACTTCTTTCGTCCGCGTGTCCAAGCACGAAAATTAAACATAAACAAAGAACCTCTGAACACCTACCTTTACTCATTGAGAGCAGTGCTTCTGATCTGTTCATGTAAACCTTCATGACCACTCCGCATACGGATTTCTCTGCCATATTTAATATCAATACTCAATACGTATTTAAAAAAAACAATTATAACATTTATCCACTTTCTAGAGTCTACCCAACAGTTTCAATAAGAGCTGAAGAGTAAAGAAGGCATCTCCCCAGCGCAGTCGCCACTTAGTATGCAGACCAAGAAGTATCTTGTCATTTTCACAGGAGGCAGGGGTAAAAAAAAAACGGGTCTTTTAATAGTTTCTTCCAGAAATCGAACCCCGTCAATCTGACTGGAAAACGTCAAATCAAATTTAATCTCCCGGATATCTCACGTTCTCCACATACACAAAAACAAACAAAATATAAAATATATACTTTATATTTGATTTATTTGGCACATTTTACATATGACAAATCAGTAATAAAATATTCCTTTACAGCGCACATTCATGCCACTACCATTTGTTGTATATGTATACTTAGTCATCATCACCAAGTACCGTGCCCGCTGGCGTAGGTGATCATGTCTCTCCACAACTCGCGATCTCGACTGTTATTTATCATTTCTGTTGTTGACCTTCTGCCAAGCCATTCTCTTAAGCTGCCTGGTATCTTTTCTCTTTGCTTCTCTCTATCTCTTCGTCCCTCAATTTTCCTAGTTGTTATAATATATTCCAGCTGTTCTCTTCTCACTACGTGGCCAAAAATGATTGTTTATTCCTAATATTGAAAATCAGCTCTCTTTTTGCTTTGACCCCTTTCAGTATGTTTTCATTACTCTTCCTAGCTGTCCATGGTTTTACTTATACCGGCAAATAAACATGTCTGTTTTCGTGTTTCCGTTTCATAATCTTTCTTCCATTAATTCATCAAGATACACTATAATATCAAGTTAGCATTTTCAAAATATGACTATTTCGTTCCTTCTTTCTTTTTTTTTTAGTACTCGTATTTTACCTGTATTTATTTGATAACGCCAGCTTGAAATGTACCGAACAAATTTAACTTTCCAAAGCGTTGACTTTTCACACGCATTAAAAAAAAATATTATCAAACACCGTAGTTGTTCTTTCTTAGCCCTCAGTTCTTGGCGCGAATATCGAATTTTGTAATAATAATTTTGTAATAAAAATTTTGTAATAATAATTCTATAATTGCTTAATAATAATTTTGAAATAACAGTTGTGTAATATAAATTGTGAAATAATATTTTGAAATAATAAATGTGAACTAATATTTTGTAAAAATAATTGTGTAATAATATTTTGTAATTATACTTTATTTTACAGAACAGCCTACTAAAAGTAAAGTAAAAGCTTGGAAGGCAAAATACGAGGTAAATAAGACGGAGGCGGATCAAACCTAACATGGACGAGTAACATCAAAAGATGGACAAGTCACCCTATGAAAACCTGCACAATCAAATTAAGAAACAGAGCGGAATGACGCTCCACGGTAGCCAACCATAAGGAGACGGCACTCAATGAATTATAATTTTGGAATTATGTCTTTATAATAACAATTGTGTAGATAATGGTTGTAATAATACATTTTTGTCATAATAATATTTATTACAGTTTTGTAATAATAATCTTCTTCTACCGTTCCAGCTTCCTGTGAAGCATAGGTCTTGAACAAACACTTTCCAAACCGTTCTGTTTCTTGCCATTATTTTAAGATCATTCCATGTCTTGACCTTCGTCTTCATCTCGGCTTCCATCGTCTTCTCCAATAATATCTTGGTCTTCCTCTATGTCTTTTTCCTTGGGGGTTCCAAAAAGGGCTTGTTGTGTAATACTCTCAGTTGGCTTCCGCAGTGTGTGTCCTTTCCAGCGCTATCGTCTTCACTGTATCTCTTTATCCACTGCTATTTGACTGGTACATTTCCATAATTCTATGTTAGTGATTTTGTCCAGCCATTTCCATCCTTTTATCCTGCGTAAGTGTCCATTAATGAAGGTCTATATCTTCATGATTGTCATTTTTGTTGTTCTCAATGTTTCACACCCATATAATAAGACTGAATTAACATTGGAGTTGAAAATGTTTTTTTTTGTATTTAACCTAACTTCTTTGGACTTCCATTTGTTTCCCAGCGCAACGAATGTTCCTCTTGCTTTTGATATCCTAAATGGTATTATTCTCTGTTCCTCCTTCTTTGTCTATATTACAGCCCAGATATATGTAAGATTGTACGTCTAGTAGAGGTATTTCTCCTATTTTTATTTGGTTATTGCGAATTACATTAATTCTCATAATTTTGGTCTTATCTCTATTTATTTTCAGTCCCAGCTGTTGTGATCTCTCATCAAGTATGCTAATTTTATCCTGCATCTGTTGATGGTTGTATGATAGGAGGGCTATGTCATCAGCAACGTCTAAATCATCAAGTTGTTTGGTCAGTGACCACTGGGTTTCACGTCTGTTGTTCTGAGTTATTTTCATAATCCAATCTATGGCCCATACAATGAAAAATGGAGATAGAAGACATCCTGCCGTACTCCTGTTTTTTTTTTTTAATTTCAGAAGCTTCTGTAATATTTTGTAATAATAATTTTATAATAATATTTGTAATAATAATTGTGTAATAATATTCATAATCCCTTTACCTGCTGTGTGACTGTAAGCAAATGCAACTATTGAGAAATTAAAAGACCATATTACGTTTAAAAGCCACACATTCTGATAGACAGTCTGCCATGGACGTGAAGCACATGCAATTTAGCCCCCACTCCCTACCCAATTGAAAAAAAGGAGAAAAAAAAACAATGAACGACCCGTTTTGTTCTTTAGTTTTTCATATCAGAGAACTAACGGAAGGCGAAACAGACACACAACCAGATGCACCAGTTGCCTACCATCAGAAGAAACAGATAATACAATCAATTAGAAGACCACAGCCCCCAAATCAGGATGCCTTTCATAAAATGAACAGATGGGAACAAGCTATCATTATACACCTTAAAACAAAAGACACAATCGACTCCACAGTCACATGTATACACATTTCAAGATCGGCACCTCAACTACATGTGGACAGGCCTGCTGAATACATACTCCAAGACTGTACTGTATATAGTGGACTGAGGAAAATCCATTGGTCCATAGATACAACACTACAGACAAAGCTATTTGGACTTCTACAAGAATTACAAAAGACAGTAACATTTATACAGGAAACGACATTGCAGATACAGACAATTCTTCGGGCGAACGAAAGATAGATAACTAACCTCAAATCTATGTATAACAGTCTGGCCTGCTACAAAGTATTGTTCCTGAGCATCTGTTCATCCTCTCCACCCCCACTTTCCGAGATCAGCTATTTCTAAATGTCCCTTATCAGAATAATATAATTATGTTATTTTGTAATTTAAGAAAATACAGCTGTCACAGAAGTTTCACTTTGTTATTTTGATAGTGAAATAACTACAACAAATAATTATTGTTGTGATTATTGAGTTTTTTTTAAATATAGAAATAATAACTCAATAACTCAATATTTACAACAATAAATGATCGTAGACGGACACACGGGGAGATAACTTGATTCTTCGTGTGATATAATTACATTCAATTTATAAATTTATAATACTGTTATGTACTTGATTTCGTTTATTTTATACGTGATAATCATAGCAATCTATAAACGGCTGAGGTGATAACAATCTTTCGGTTTAAATTCTACCTTTTAAAATAAGAAATTTGATTGAATTTGAAAATATTTTTCCTACGAGTCTTTTCCCTTCTAACAAGATGGATATAATAGAGTTCACTGGAGTCTGATTCTGCCATCCGAATAAATAAGAAAGAAGAATTAAATTAGAAAACGTGTACATCTTTGTCACTACACGGGGACGGCTGATAGAATATAGCACGGGATGCCAGTCGTGGGGCGGGGGGTCGGTCAACTAGAGACAAATAATAATAAATGAATATTATTATAGAGGGAAACGTCCGAGGTGATAATTGAGTTAGCCTAGTTGGCAGTGTTCCCTAGCGTTCGGATTTTCGTGGCAAGGCGCTGTGCCAAGGAGTACCAAGGGTTCGATCCTGCATAGGACCATATGTTGTTCTTTGTTTTTTTTCCCTGTTGTTGATTATTTGTCATTTTTTTCCGAGCGCAGTAAACATACCCCTTCCTCTGAATTGATTCGGTCAACTAAGTGAAGGTAACAGAAGAAAGAATCTTTCTTTCCCTTTCTTTTATTATTATGGATTTTAAATTCGTTTGTAGTGACACTAGTACCTTCCATTACCATAACAGGAGAAAATGTAGGTCTTCATAAAATAATATGCTTTTTATTTGTCAATCCAGCTGAAACTGATAACTTTGTTAGACATATTCCATTATCCTCTCATTATTACCATTATTCTATTTCTTCTTTATAATTTATTCACACTCTTGTTTATACTGACGGACAACGCGTACGTGCCTTCCAAAATTAAAAAAAAGAAATCCTACCTCTTTGGTTATGGGAGACCCCGGTATCAATGCAAACGAATTAAAATCCATATTTGCTCAACCGCCCGTGCCAGCGGAGTCATCCGAATTACTAACTCATCTCCCAAACAAAGAAAGGTAGCTTATTTTAATTGACAGTTCAAACTTAGCAGACACACTTAAAAGCACGGAATTCGACAGAGAGTGGGTTTCCGGTCATTGGATATCTTTAAACTTTGTCATTGCAACAATAGACTGTTTTTGTTTTATTATAGAGAAGCCGATTCATCCTTTGTGTGTGTGTGTGCGCGCGCGCGAGTTTGTGTGCGCGTGTTTGTGTGTATGTGTGTGTGTGTACGTGTTCGTGTGTGTGTGTACGTGTTCGTGTGCGCGCGAGTATGCGGGAGAGTGTTTCTGTGTGTGTGTGTGTGTGTGGTTGTGTGTCTGGTGTTGTGATAATTTGACCGCATTTTGTCGGATGCTTGGCGACAAAGAAAATAATCGTCCATTTTTTTTTTCGCGCAAATGTCTCAGAAAAAAAACAAAAAAACTTTTTTTAAGTCAAATCATTCTAAAACAACTGTCGCTTGATAATAGTAGCAAGCTTCTATTATTGTTTTATGTAGCGACTTGAACTAGCGATCGACATTTGAAAATTAAGCATTTTCTTTCCGTTAATTAAGTTGATAGATTTGACATATAGAGGTTGCAGATTTTCTACAGACAACAGTTTTTCTTTCTTTCTTTCTTTCTTTTTTTCTTCTTTCTTTCTTTCTTTCTTTCTTTCTTTCTTTCTTTCTTTCTTTCTTTCTTTCTTTCTTTCTTTCTTTCTTTCTTTCTTTCTTTCGTTATTTCTTTCTTGCTTGCTTTTTTTCTTACATAAAGTGGATGTAGATGCCTTGTGTTGAGGTTTGCTGTAGAACTGATATTTGTACCTTACAACCCAGAGCATCCGACTTCAACAATGCATTTTTGAGTACCAGGTTGCCTTCCCTTTTCGACCCCTACTCGTTTGGCCAAACTAGACTGGTTACTCTATTTTAAGAGGCAAGTCGAAGTGGTAGTGTAGGATCTTTATAGTTCTGTTTCACTGACGCTCAAGTCATCGCCATGAGTTGCTGACAGCTTCGAGCTCTATTGCTGTCAGGCTCCTTGCCTCCTGGTTCAGTTCAGGAAGAGTCTGTCTAAACGGCGATGTCTGGTTCAGATTACAGACATTAGTTTGTTGATCAGAAGAGGTGACTGGAACTCGAGAGAGAGAGAGAGAGAGAGAGAGAGTAGAAAAGACAGTAAGAGAGAGAGAGAGAGGGAGAGTGGAGTGGAGAGGAGACAGAGAAAGTGAAAGAGAACGTGAGAGAGTGTTTGAGAGAGAGTGAGAGAAAAAGTGAGAGCGAGAGAGTGAGTGTGAGAGTGGAAGAGAGAAAGAGAGAAAAAGTGGATGAGAATGTGAGAGAGAGTATGTGTGAGAGAGTATGTGAGAGAGTGTGAAAGAGAGTGAGTGAGTGTGAGAGAGAGTGAGGAGAGACAAAGAGAGAGAACGTGGAAGAAAATGTGTGAGAGAGAGTGTGAGAGATAGTATGTGCGAGAGAGGGAGTGGATGAGAAAGAGGGTGAGTGAGAGAGAGGGTAAAAGAGAGTGAGTGATGGAGAGAGAGAGTTGACAGCTGTAGGTGGAGGAGATACTAAGGACGTGAGAAAGTGGAAACGCCATGATGAACAATCTACAAGATACTGTTAACAAATTTATGACAGGAAAAAAAATCGTTTCAACTGAAAGGTTTTCTTAATGTTACCATATCAAATTGAACATCACTGATGCGGTTATCTTGTGAAAAGTTTTCTTAATGTTACCATATTTTGAACATCACTGATGCGGTTATCTTGTGAAAAGTTTTCTTAATGTTACCATATTTTGAACATCACTGATGCGGTTATCTTGTGAAAAGTTTTCTTAATGTTACCATATTTTGAACATCACTGATGCGGTTATCTTGTGAAAAGTTTTCTTAATGTTACCATATTTTGAACATCACTGATGCAGTTATCTTGTCAGTCTTTTCGATTTATTGTACTTCTCATGAAGTACTGCAATCATAGCTCGAATCTATCTCTTTTCAGTTTTATATTTTCCCACAGGCACCATCAGCCTATACCAACATCAGCCTATACCAACATCAGCCTATACCAACATCAGCCTATACCAACATCAGCCTGCTGACAGTAATCTTGGAAGGGAAAATACAAGGTCAAAGAGGCAGACCAAGACTAACATAGAAGAGTAACACCAAAAGATGGACATGTCAGCCTATGACAGCCTGCACAATCAAAGCAAGAGACAGAGCGGAATGGCGCTCCATGGTAGCCTACCTTCGATGCGGAGACGGCACTCGATGATGATAGCTCTTATACAGTTTCCTCAATGTAACAACTTTACTTGTGATTAGCGGTGTAAATAGATCTCATCAGGTGACAACTTAAATTAAAAAAAAAAAAAAAAAAGATACAATCTGCTATTTTTAAATCGATGAGGGTCTATATTATCTCAATCCTGCTTGATGACCTATCAGAAAGGGGCATAGGTTCATCAAACATGTAGTTATCCACTGAACCTCTTATCACGAGAACTGCTGCAACAAAAACGTTTACAAATTATAACAGTATAAGAAATATAAGCTCCTGACAGATTTAAGAGGCAATGATTACATCCGGTTATCCTCTCAGGCTGATAAGGAAACCCACACGAATATTTGCACACTTGATTTAAGCTGTGATATAAAAATGCTCGTTGATTGCTTAGAGTAATTGTAAAAAAAATTGTAGAGAATTAATGCCAGTGAGTCATCGGTTAACGGCCGGGAACGTTCTAGAATGTGGGCGCTTTACTCCGAGACGTTATCTCACAGCTTTATGAGGACGTTCAGAGCTAATAACCAGGCACGCCAGGCTGAGACTAGTGGGGAGAGCCAGCGATATGTGCTTCTGTTGTATATTAAATATGGCTCAACTAAACGATTAAATAGTAGGCAAATTAATTTATTATCTTTTCAATATAAAACGAAGCGAGAGAAACAGTTGTTTTTCACTGATGCTTTAGTTGAAATGCTCAGCAGTGCCTTTCCATATATTAAATACACATCCTTCTTCTATTGTACATTCAACATTATTAACAGAAGTTGTATCTTAAAATTAAAATAAAAAATGTAAAAAAATGGAATATTGATTGGATCAAGGAAACTTCAAGAGTTACCAACCCTTGATATTATTTTCTGTTACGAACATTATCAGAGAAATTATCATTCATAAATATTGGCTTGAGCGAACAATTGTGTTTTGTGTTTGTGTCACTGTTTGAAACCATTAATATAAAATATTAGTTTTAAGAATAAGGGAAATGGACTCAGACTACTACTTCTTCTATAAACGGTGCTACATTTCTAAGATTTGAACTGAAATACCACCTTTAATTAAAAAAAACAAACTGTGGACAACGAGTAATTATCTATTTTAACATATAATGAGAAGGGAACAGCTGGAATATATTGTGACAACTGGAAAAATTGAGGGACGAAGAGATAGAGGGAGGCAGAGAGAAAAGATACCAGACAGCTTAAGAGAATGGCTTGGCAACAAGAGAAACGATACATTGCTGTCAGTATCGAGAGTTGTGGAGAGGCATGATCACCCACGCCAGCAAGCATGGTACATGAATCAGTAATGAATATGAAACTGGCGGAAAGATCGTTTTGGTAGGCGTAATTATTTATCCCCCAAGAGTAACATCAAAAGATGGACAAACCAGCCTATGACAACTTGCACCATCAAAGCAAGAGACAGAGCAGACTGGCGCTCCATGGTAGCCAACCTTCGTTGCGTAGATGGCACTCGATGATAATGAATTTATTCCTCACCTCTAAAAAATGGTGCTACTCCCATTTATAATTGTTGCGTGAGCCGAACCGTTGCAATAACACTCTCTGCCATGGCTACGCCAGTAATTTTGTTAACACGGAGACAAACAACCAATATGTAGATTGTGGACATTGCCTTTCTAAGAGTGACATCCCTTCGCATATTTTCTGTTACTTGCCGCTGTCTCAACTGCTTCTCAAATAGCATTTATAGGCAAAGGCGCCTGCTACTTTCTCGCCAGTAGCTGTCAGCGACCCATAGCCAATAGCTTGTGCCAGAATGAACCAGATATATCCAGTTTCTGTTTCAGGTCATGGCGGTCATCCTAATAACAGCCTAACCAGTTTTGTCAAGCGAATAGGGATCGAGGAGGAAGGCAACCAGGAAATCAGAAATGTTACGCTGAAATCGGATGTGTTGGGCTAAATTTTTTTCCACTTTGTGATCTGCACTAATTGTGTCCTTAACAAAATATAATAACAAAGAGTTGTTTCGCCTCGGTAGCCTAGTTGGTAAAACCACCCGACTAGGCTGCCGACGTTCGGACAACCGTGTTTGATTCCTCCTGGAAGCAGTGTATTGATTTCATGGTTGGAAAAAAAACCTCGCGGTCGACCCAGCCGCTGGCAGAAATTGGTACCAGGGTAGCACTTTTGGAAGGTGAGGAATGCCGCCTCGCATAGTGAGTTTCGATGCTTAAAGCGACACTATCCAGAGGTCTCCGAACACTTCTGGATAGGCGACCGAGCACATATGGGTGAAAACTTGCGTGCTAAGACGTCGATTCAAGACTCGTACTTGACCTTGACTTTTGTTTCGCTAGACAGCAGTTGTTTGCAGCGTTTAGCAAATACATGGAGCCACGAACATTTCAGTAACTATTAGTTAACGTTAAAATGTGAAAATGTATCGTTTGTAGTGTTCTGCTAAAACATAGCCTCACCTTCTCACAACTTGTTCCAGGCTTCATTTTTCTGCAATCCCCTTCAAAATGAGACCAAAAGTCGTAAATTAAGTTATGTCTTTACACAGCTTCTGACAACAAGCACTTGGTGTTTTAAAAATAGTCAAAATCCCTTTACAATTAAAGACAATAGCTCTGATGTCTCAGTGATGAGAACAAGACAAGACTAAACAAAGAAGCAACGTTTTTTTTTCAAAGCTGAAACATCCCAGTTGTCTTTTATTGTAAAGAGATTATGGCCAGTAGATTATTGTTAAGAGATTGTGTCTTGTAAATTAATATCTAAAGATTGCTGCCTGTAAATTAATTTGAAAGACGTGTCGCCAGTAAATTAATTAATGTCAGGTATTTCGTCCGGACAGGCGCCACAGCAAGCAAAGCTTCCACTATAAGCTGAGTTGGTAGTTCCAGCAACCATCGAAGTGTTCGTCTACGGATTGCTTATGTCCTGCATTGATTGAAGGTGATTCGTTCTGTATCGTTACGGATGTTTTTTCTCATTTCTCCCTTCGTGACGCTGCGTCCCACCATTCCTTTAACACTACTACGCGTAGTAGTCGTCGTCGTATGCGAGGT
Organism: Megaustenia siamemsis; assembly: GCA_032433765.1. NCBI lineage: Eukaryota > Metazoa > Mollusca > Gastropoda > Stylommatophora > Ariophantidae > Megaustenia > Megaustenia siamemsis. The sequence goes on from JAVIAB010000092.1 coordinate 178,935,325, forward strand.
CAATTCTGAAAGCCTTCAAAAAGCGTCTTTTATGTCCATTTTAAATGTACCATGCACAACAACAGACCCCGCCAAAAGCCTGCCATCTCATTACCACGAACTCCTGCGTGCGCGGAGTAATATATCCAAGTTAGACTATTAACGTGAGACGCATCAAATGGGTGAACCCGTGCTCTGCGAAGCATTTTTATTTTGGGGTCGAATCAGCGAAGCATGCTTAGTGAGTTGGTCAATTTGACCGCATGTGTTGTTGGTCTCTTACCCTCCCCCACATGATAGCTTCCGCCACAGCCTTAATCTCTATACGTGTGCTGGAGTTAATAGTACTGTAGGCTTCTGGACATTAATGAACTTTACATTGTAATCTTCTTCTTTTCTCTTTTCACTGATACCTAAAAGGTGACGTGGTTTATATCATTTGTCGTTTTTGAGCTGCTCGAACTGTCTGAATTAGTGATTTTCCTTTGTTGTTACATGTCTCTGTCACTGCATCTATCCATCTTCTTCTGGGTCTTCCTTGTCATTTTCCATGCATTCTCGAGAAGAACGCCCTTGATGGTGATTGGTAAGGGTTCATTCTGACCAGGTGGCCAAACCATTTAAATTGTTGTTGTTCTATATATTCTTGGCAGGGTTTTGTTCCTACCATTTTTCTTATGGTTTCATTTGGTATTCTATCTCTTCTTGTGTTGTTTGTTACTTTTCTCAAGCATCGCATCTCACATGTATCGATCTTTCTTAAATTGGATTTAGAAAAGGGTCCATGTTTGACTTTAATAGCATAAAGTTAGTATGAAAATGCTATTTATTATTTGTTGTTTAGCTGGCATAGAAATGTTTGGATGTCTTAGCAATGGTGAAAGCTGGTATTACATTGGAATACACAACAAAAAACCCTAATCGTTCGTCTCGAATACCCTCTGTGACCAAGCCATCAGTGTAGATGATTTGGTCTTGAGGTTGGAAGTGAAGTTGCAGTACTTGCTAGTCACGGCTGCGCTCACACCCAGCACCTAGTCGCCGTAATTCCTGTCCATTTGTACGACAACCTTGAGTTGCCAGGTGTTTGTGGCTAGAAAATTAATGTTAAGAAAAGCGTGGCCGGTAAGTTAATATCAAGTGATTATCGTCAGCAAATTATTATCAAGTAAATGTTGGCAGTAAATGTCAAGTGAGGGTGGTCTGTACTTTAATGTCAAGTGAGTGTGGCTAGTAAATTAACGTCAAAAGTTGAATGTGTCCATTAATTAATGTCAAGTGTCGAATGTGTTCATTAAATTAATTTCAAGTGTTGAATGTGTCCATTAATTAATGTCAAGTGAATATGGCCATTAAATTAATGTCAAGTGAATGTGTCCATTAAATTAATGTCAAGTGAATGTGTATTACAACTCACTGGAAGCATGTGTCAAACTACGTGTGTAATCTTGTATGAAAGGAAAGCAACAATGTTTTGCTATATGGTAATAGACATGATGAACCTGCCTTAATCTCGTGGAGTGGGGATTAACCGTTTCATTATTTACTCTAACGCCATTTCATGTTTCGACCTAAATGATTCATCGACACAATGTCTCTTTTATGTTCATTTCTTAACAACTACTGTTGATAATATAACAGGGTATATATGACGTCTCCTTTTATGTGTGTTGATATCAGTTCTGTTACCATTTTGAATTCTTCCTTTCAAGAAGACTTTCCATATATCTGTTGTGTTTATCTCTATTGAAGACCTTATTGTGTTTGAATGTTGGTTTGTTTTCACTTCTCTTATCAACAAAGCTGAGAATACTATTTTTAGTCATTTTTAAAGCTTGTTTACGATAACACTTTTGATAATCTCTACATAAGTCAAAAAAAAAGTAAAGTACCCCCGTCAGGCCAAATGCCGTATAGAGAAATATGGTGTTAGTGACCCTATATTTTACAGACCTTCAGCACATGATTTTTGAGGTAATGTGGTCGGTATTACGCCCGTGCTGCTTTACTTTCCCAGAAAAAAATCCGGTACCCATTTAAGGCTGGCTGAACCCGGAAGCCGTCTGTTGGAATCGAACCCTACCCCTTGTCCTTTGTAGTCCAGTTCACTAACCACTGAGCTATCGCGGCTCCCAATCTCTACATAACTGCCCTTTATGACTTCCTACAACTTAAATACGTGGTTGTAGCTAGTGATCTGAAATATTATTTAGGGAACATGTTACGTATCTGGTTTACATGTTGAGGCTGTTGATATTGAAGAAAGTACACATATGCATGCGCATGCACGCAGCCACTTCATCATCATCAAGCAAAATATGGTCTGTGTTATCTTTTGTTGTTTACATATGTTGCCATATAAGTGATTTTGTTGTTTATGAATATCTATTTGTATTACCTACAATTATACTTTTCTTGTTCGTTTGTGGTTTATATTTATTTTACTATTCTCCTAGTCGTCATCTTTATTTGCTACTGTCACTGCTAGAATCAGGAAAGTATTATAATAACGCGTATAGTGAGTGATAAACGATTAGCTTTGCGCTGTAGTAGTCGTTAACGAACACGTGTCAGTTGACGTCACTATCTACAATAATAGTAGCGCGCGTGACTTGAAGATGTAATGATTATGATAACATAGAGAACTCTAACTCCCCTACAACCTTCAAATGGCTTGGTCTAGCGAACTCTGCTTTAAAACAAGTTTCACCTGTTTTCACCCCGTCAGCATATTTTATAATAACTTGACATTTCACTTCAGTGTGTTCTCACTCTCAGTGGTTTCGACGTGTTGTCTTATCGCACCTATAACCAATATTTACTTTCACTCTATCCGTGCAGTAAATTTCATATAAAAATCGTGTAGAATTAAACTTAACTGTTTAAAATGTATATTATAACTCTAGTTCATGATTAATGTTATTGATTTTCGGATTGTCTTCCCTTCGCGAGTTACACTTGAATGTAGCAGACCCGTGTTGGTTCCGTCACATGTATGCAACCACTTGCAGTGTCAGCGCTCATTTGTAGACGAAACATTCAAAGCAGGTACATGCTCATCTACGTGTTAATAAGAATTTATGAACATGATGTGATAACAACAAAAACATGTCCATAATATAGGAAGATATGGAAATCAGAGAAATTGTTAATTAAACATGTACAATAAAATATTCGTTCAACATCTCATATACAAAATTACATTTAGCATTCGAAATAGAATGTAACATCCAACATTACATATGAAATGTTGCACATTTTGGTAAAATTTGACATTCTAAACTGAATATAAAATATTGTACATAAATAGTGTTCGATAGAAAAATGAAACGTTCATTGTGTGAAGTGAAATACTGCAATTACTATTTCCTAAACAGCGTCACATTCACCGTTCGATGGCTAATGACAAATACTACACCGCACGTATGCGAATATGCTATAGCTTGAGACTATTTATTTATATTGAGTTGCCGTGAGGGGGGGGGGGGATCTAATCATCGAATGTTGTGCTGTGCTCCAATCCAGTAAGTTTTTCTTCTCATCGCCTTGTCATTTTAAGACAGCGTGGAGATCCACCCGGGTGCAGGCTTCCAGGTCTATCAACCGAGCCAAAACGTTCGCGGTACCCTGTCACTACCAGTCTATTTTAGTTTAGAAGTGCAGTCTGCATGATCTCTCTGACCAAATCTAACAATCTCTTCTTTTTGTTTCACCTCAAAAACTTTACCAAGTCACTTCTCTGAAAATGTGCATGTGTGGGTGTTTGTGTGTGTATTATTTATTTAAATAAGAAGACGTAAAGAGCCCTGTCATTTCCCATGACGAATAGATAGGCCTGTGACGAATTGGTAGTAAAGTAAAGTAAAGTACCCCCCGTCACGCCAAGTGGCGTATAGGGAAATATGGTGTTAGTGACCCTATATTTTACAGACCTTCAGCACATGATTTTTGGGGTAATGTGGTCGGTATTACGCCCGTGCTGCTTTTACTTTCCCAGAAAAAATCCGGTACCCATTTAAGGCTGGGTGAACCCGGAGCCGTCGGTTGGGATCGAACCCTACCCCTTGTCCGTAGTAGTCCAGTTCACTAACCACTGAGCTATCGCGGCTCCTACTAATTTTTAGGGAATTAGTAAAACCCAGGTGTCCTCGCCAGGATTACGAACCCCGGCTTTTGCCGTGGTAAGCCAACCGCCTATCGATTGCGCTAACCGGACACCGACGAATTGGTAGGCTTACAATAATTTTACGAATAGAAGCCAAGACCAAAGTAAATTTGTAGAGCTGAAATCGGGACCAATAGTACATTTATAGAGCTGAAATCGGGACCAATAGCATATTTTAGAGCAGAATTCGGGACCAGTAGCATATTTTTAGAGCTGAAATCGGAACCAGTCGCATATTTTTAGAGCTGAATTCGGGACCAATAGCTTATTTTTAGAGCTGAATTCGGGACCAATAGCATATTTTTAGAGCGGAATTCGGGACCAATAGCTTATTTTTAGAGCGGAATTCGGGACCAATAGCTTATTTTTAGAGCGGAATTCGGGACCTATAGCATATTTTTAAAGCTGAAATCAGGACCTATAGCATATTTTTAAAGCTGAAATCAGGACCTATAGCATATTTTTAAAGCTGAAATCAGGACCTATAGCATATTTTTAGAGCTGAGATCGGGACCAATAGCATATTTTTAGAGCTGAATTCGGGACCAATAGCATATTTTTAAAGCTGAGATCAGGATCTATAGCATATTTTTAGAGCTGAAATCGGGACAAATAGAAAATGTTTAAAGCTGAAATCAGGACCAATAGCATATTTTTAGAGCTGAAATCAGGACCAATAGCATATTTTTAAAGCTGAAATCAGGACCAATAGCATATTTTTAGAGCTGAAATCAGTACCAATAGCATATTTTTAAAGCTGAAATCAGGACCAATAGCATATTTTTAAAGCTGAAATCAGGACCAATAGCATATTTTTAAAGCTGAAATCAGGACCAATAGCATATTTTTAAAGCTGAAATCAGGACCTATAGCATATTTTTAAAGCTGAAATCAGGACCTATAGCATATTTTTAGAGCTGAGATCGGGACCAATAGCATATTTTTAGAGCTGAGATCAGGATCTATAGCATATTTTTAGAGCTGAGATCAGGATCTATAGCATATTTTTAGAGCTGAGATCAGGATCTATAGCATATTTTTAGAGCTGAGATCGGGACCAATTGGAGTATCATGGGTCGGAGTGGCGGACTGGGTGGTTTAGAAGTAAGACGTCAAGCTCTTGGCAGGGAGATCTCGGGTTCAAATCCCACCGTAGACGGTGGGAATTGTTCAAAAATCAAATCCGTAGTTTCCCCTGGCTTTACTCGCCCCCAGTCCCTCGACAGTGAGATCCCATGTTTACCATTGTCAAACAACGTTGGGGAGCAGGAGGTCCAATGTGCATTCCTATTATCGTGCATTCTTAGGAACTATTGGCAGTTTAAAGTAAATCAAAATGGCCGTCCCCCGGGTAAAAATTGTTCAGCAAATGTACTCACGCCAATGATATTGGTTAACAGAGCAGATATTGCAGATTTGCTTCAAACCAACGACATAACTCACCTACACACAAGAAGTCTGGTCGGTGTAAGGAAGCTATGCTTTCATCATCATTAGGTGGTATGCCGATTGGCGAAGGCGATCATCTCTCTTCACATCAATCGGTCCTTCTTGCATTTCATATCTGTCGATCTTTTGTTATGCCATTTGGATAATCTGTTCAATATTTTTTCTCTTGGTTTTACTCTGCTCTTCTTTCCCTTCATTCTGCCTGTTATTATAATATTCTCAATGCCTTCTATTCGCATGACATGTCCAATAAATGTAGATTATCTCTTTTCTTATGATTTTGATGACATTTCTGGTCTCATCAGTTCGTTTTAAACATTCTTGATTTATAATTTTTGCTATCCACAGAATTCGTAGCATTCTTCTGATAAGCCACATCTCAGCTGCCTCTAATGTCTTTTGTTGTGAAAGCTATGCCTTCTTTGCTTATTTTTCACATGAAACTACTTTTCTAAGAAATGTCTTTTTAATTTGTCAAAACTGAGCAGCTTAACAGGAAATTTACTTTAGTCATCAGAAAACTGTCCGCTGTTGCTACTAGCATATCTATTCTAACCACACGTTATTTATTAGAGAAAACACTCGTTCAACTGGTGCAAAAGTACCAGGGAGACAAAGAGAATGTATTCCACTACAGCGCTAAGATTAAATAAAGAATGATTTTTACTATATGTCTTTCTTTGTAATGAGGGAAAAAAACATATTGTCACTTTCTTCACACTTAAATGTTATTGCGTTGCACAAATGTCTGCCTTAGAAACCTTGAATCGCTTTGCAACAACACACATCAAGTAAGTAATCAATGTTTACTGCTTGCCTTCTCATCATTCGTCTGAACACCACGCCCAGTCTTCAGAATTTTCCTATGGAAAGTCTTCTGCCTTTTTGAAACTCTCATTATATAGGTTTAAGGTACGAGAGACATATTTCATTAAAAAAACAAAAACCTTTCAATTGTCTTCCTACTTTTTCAATGATTTCACCATTTTTTTTTTCAAGTTTTCTTATCAAGTCCTTTGCATGAGTATAAGCCGGCATGCATCTGACGTGTTCAGACAGGACAAATTAATTTTTCATAAGCTGATTGAAACAGGGATAGATATTCTAGCCGGCCGGGACACCGTGACAACGTTACTAAACCGGGACAATCCTAGTCAAACCGGAATGTATAGTAAGCCTACATATAGGGAACATGATGCTGGTAAACAATAAATGTTTAAAATGATCGGCAAATTTTTGGATAAAATGGCCAGCGATACTCAAGTACCGTCTTTCTTTCCCAAAGAAAGTTAGGTACCCATTTATGAAATGAGAACCTGGAAGCCGTCGATTGGGATCGAGCGTTACCTTTTACACCCATTTCACTGACCACTATTCTACGTCAGTGCCGATCCTTTACGGAGAGACAACTCTTGGCAAAAGAAGTAAAACCTTTCTTTCGCTTCAAAGACGTCTGTCAATGTGATGTAACGTACAGTCACGTGACTGGGAAGAGCTTGCTCATGGCACTTTCATACAGCTAAATCAATGCTCCATGAAAGCAAGCGATTCAGGATGAAATAGCGTGCAGACTAAGCGAGCACGAAGAAAGCAACAGCAGTCTATAACAAAATATTTAAACGGGCATTGAACCCATTGTCTTGTTAGATAAACAGGATAATACACATACAAACACATATATGCATACACACCAACCATGTACACATTGTTAAATTCAACTTTAAGTTGTACACGCTGTAGTGAAGATTCGCTCGGGTATACGACATTTAACATTAACTATAAAATGTCAAATTCAACATTTGAAGATATTTTAAATAAAAACATTATATTGTTAAATCCAACATTTGAAATACATTTAGAACATTACATTCATCCTTCTACTAAAAACATACATTATTAGAAGTGGAAGCGAAAACACATCCGACTACCTCCATGATCCATTACGTGAAACAATAAGTTTACTTTTTGGTACCTCGGAAGAGTATAATATATTAAAACGAGTTTGAACAAATACGTGAAGATTTCTTGTAGAGTAGTTGACAAATGTCTTGTAATAGTTGTCGTTTTATTCCTTCCATCGTTATTTACTAAATTTGTAAACTGACATCAATGCAGAAAAGACGATATTTCAGGTACATAATCTGAAATGAAACAGATATGATTGTACATGGATACTTAATATGTTGTACATAGTATATCATTTATATTGGACGATAATACACATACACATAATAGACTTAAGACAGAAGTTATTTTAATATGAAACTTATCTTAATTTATTTTAGCAACGAAACAATGGCTAGCACAGTTTTGTGGAGTCTTAGAGCAACATCATCATCATTGAGTGCCGTCTCCACATCGAAGGTTGGCTACCAAGGAGCGCCATTCCACTCTGTCTCTTGCTTTGATGGTACAAATTGTCATAGGGTGACTTGTCCATCTTTACTCATTTATGTTAGTCTTGGTCTGCCTCTGCATTTTTTACCTTGTAATTTCCCTTTCAATATTACTTTTATTAGGCTGTTGTGTCTTTTAACATGCCCCAAAAATTTCATTTGTCTTGTTCTAAATGTGTTTAGTAGTTCTCTTTTAATTTTTAGTTGTTTTAAAACTTCATCGTTTGTTTTCTTTTTCTTTTTTCATCAAATTCTACCTATTCTTCTATAAATCCACATTTCAAAGGCTTCATTTTTATGTTCTGTTTTCTTGTCTAATGTCCATGTTTCTGCATCATACAGGAATATTGAGAAGATGCAACATTTTGCTATTCTTAGTTTTAGCCCTGGTGTTACTTGTTTTGACGTTAGTATGTCCTTCATGACATTAAAATTACTTTTTGCATACCTATTGTTTTGTTTATTTCAGTTGTAAATTTTCCATCACTGGTTTATAGTATGTCCCAGGTAGTTGTAGCTCTGAATTGTCTCCAGATGTATTCCTTCAACTTTGATATTTATTTAGAGCAATAGCCGGCTATATAGATTTGCTCGGTTCTCCCACAGAGAACTATAGAGAAGGCGTGAGAGCAGCCCCATTACTATGAACTATTCACCTTTGCGAGCAGGGGCTGTTTGGATTAGTTTTCTGTCAGCCGTTTATAGCTTGAAAAGGTGAACATTGACAGGTGATATCATGGGAGTGCGGTTGCGTTCAGGCGTTATCTATAGCTCGCTGTTACATGGCTGTAGCCTATCCATCTCCCATATACCCGGCTGTGGTCTATCTCCCATATACCTGGCTGTGGTCTATCTCCCATATACCTGGCTGTGGTCTATCTCCCACATACTTGTCTGTGGTCTATCCATCTCCCATATACCTGGCTGTGGTTTATCCATCTCCCATATACCTGGCTGTGGTCTATCCATCTCCCATATACCCGGCTGTGGTCTATCTCCCATATACCTGGCTGTGGTCTACTCCCATATACTTGACTGTGGTCTATCCATCTCCCATATACCTGGCTGTGGTCTATTCATCTCCCATATACCTGGCTGTGGTATATCTTTCTTCCGTATACCTGGCTGTGGTCTATTCATCTCCCATATACCTGGCTGTGGTATATCTTTCTCCCATATACCTGGCTGTGGTCTATTCATCTCCCATATACCTGGCTGTGGTCTATCCATCTCCCATATACCTGGCTGTGGTCTATCTCCCACATACCTGGCTGTGGTCTATCCATCTCCCATATACCTGGCTGTGGTCTATCCATATCCCATATACCTGGCTGTGGTATATCCATCTCCCATATACCTGGCTGTGGTCTATCCATCTCCCATACACCTGACTGTGTTCTATCCATCTACCATATACCTGGCCGTGGTCTATCCATCTCCCATATACCTGGCTGTGGTCTATCTCCCACACACCTGGCTGTGGTCTATCGTCCATATACCTGGCTGTGGTCTATCCATCTCCCAAATACCTGGCTGTGGTATATCTTTCTTCCATTTACCTGGCTGTGGTCTATCTCCCACATACCTGGCTGTGGTCTATCCATCTCCCATATACCTGGCTGTAGTCTATCCATCTCCCATATACCTGGCTGTGGTCTATCTCCCACATACCTGGCTGTGGTCTATCCATCTCCAACATACCTGGCTGTGGTCTATCTATCTCCCATATACCTGGCTGTGGTCTATCCATCTCCCATATACCTGGCTGTGGTCTATCCATCTCCCATATACCTGGCTGTGGTCTATCCATCTCCCATATACCTGGCTGTGGTCTATCTCCCACATACCTGGCTGTGGTCTATCCATCTCCCATATACCTGGCTGTGGTCTATCCATCTCCCATATACCTGGCTGTGGTCTATCTCCCACATACTTGGCTGTAGTCTATCTATCTCCCATATACCTGGCTGTGGTCTATCTCCCACATACTTGGCTGTGGTGTTGATGATATATCATCATCAAGTACCAAGCCTGCTGGCGTAGGTGATCATGTCTCTCCACAACTTTCGATCACGATAGTTATTTATCATTTCTGTTGTTGACCTTCTGCCAAGCCATTCTCTTAAGCTGCCCGGTATCTTTTCTCTTTGCTTCCCTCTATCTCTTCGTCCTTCAAATTTACCCAGTTGTTACAATATACTTCAGCTGTTCTCTTCTCATTACATGGCCAAAAAATGATGATTGTTTCTTCCTAATATTGGAAATTATCTCTCTTTTTTCTTTGGCCTCTTTCAGAACGTTTTCATTTCTCTTCTTAGCTGTCCATGGTATTCTCAACATTCTTCTGTAAACATTCTTCATAGTAACATTAATATTTATTTATTCGGTGTACGCTGAGTATACTTTTCATAAGCATTAATATCTCTATTAATGTTTAAGATAAGGAACGATAGTTACATGACACAAAGTAAAGAAGCAACAACTTGGATGTTGAGAATTGTCCAGTCTAGCACCGTGGCGGCATTGCTACTGCGTGATGTATCTGAAATAAAAAAACCCACACATGTAAAATTGATTGAGGTAGGCATTAAAGTGAGAAAAAGCCTTATCGTACTCTTCATTCACCTTCAGTTTAAATAACCTAGTATAGTAACATTTATTACTTCACTTCAATGTGATAACAAAATATATATATATTTTCTTTAACTTCCCAGTGGAGTATTCTTTAAAAAAAAAACTCTTACATTTTTCTTTACTTCTTGTTTCCCTTTTAGAAAAAAAAAAACATTTTCTACACTCTAGCACACCATGCACCAATTTTCAACTATATTCTTTATCAGTTTTCACAAGATAAGTTTGTTTCTTCCTCTTTACATAACATATGTCATTTGTTTATGTCATTTTATAATGATCTGTTCATTTCATTGGGTCGAAAACTGGCCTATGTCTTCGTAGGATCTCGAACAAAAGCTGGAAAGAATACATTTAAATTGAACAGATAAGAGACGAATCTAAACAAGAATACGTGTGGAGCTTTATAAGAAGAAGGCGGTGGAAATACATCGGTTATGTGCTGAGAATGAATGAAGAAAGACTTCTCTATCATGCATTCATCTAGTAAAAGAAAGAAAGGTAGAGCAAGAAAATGGCTACTCAAAACAATCACTATAGAAGACTCAACCATGGGAACTAATAAACAACAAACAAACAAAAAGCTTCAAGAACTAGCAGCAAATTGTCAATCGCGAAGAACTGTGACTTGAGACCTAAGTGCAGTTTTCGACCCGAGAGGAAAATGAATGAATGAATGAATATTGGCCTAACAATATACGCCCGTTATCTTTGAAGAGACAAAATACAACAAAACAAGAATTATCATTACTTACAATCTTTAGCTTGTTTCATTTCACATGTGGCTGAAAAAAAGTACACAGGAATAGCAGTGACCAATCAAAGTAATTATTTCGTTTTAGCAAAGATATACATTCATATACATAGTAATTTGTAGCAGGCCTATTTTTACCCTCACAATGTATCGGATAATGCACAACAGTTTACTACAGAAGCTTTAGTTTTATAGCAGACTTCAGAAATATAATTTTCATATGATTCATTTTTGGAATATTCGAATAAGTAATAGCTGAAATTCTAATAATATTTATGGATTTATCTTACACCAGAAACTGTCAGACTAGTCAACATTTGAACTGTCTATACTCTACTAAAATATCGCAGTCGTCAACACACATTGATCCACATAATTCCCGTTTGTATTTGAAGTCACAAACTCGAACCAATTTATTTAGTAACCAGTTTATAAAATGAGAGAAGTGTATTAAGGAGACATTGACCCATAAATTGTGTAAATGTTTTAGGATTATAACTAAAATGCCACTTTGACATTGAAACAAACAGCCGTGATCAGTGGTGCTTGAGATGTTCTTTCCAGCATGAGAAACTACAATAGGGCGCTTCCCAGGGCAGGTTTGTATAGCGTAGTGATGACCACCGAGGGTCAGATCGAGCCTGCCAGTCCATTTCCGGTCAATATGGCGGATAGCGGTTGGAAACGTTAAAGACTGTGTCTGAAAAATGTTCATTGTAGAATGTTCCTCATTTTCCAAGTCCAGCTTGCTGCCAGAGCTACTGAGTTAACTGCTCTATGCACACCGTGAGCTGTGCGTTTCATCCGTTTGGATCGTGTTTCGATATTCCGATTGCTTACGACAAATGATGATATCGTATGACGGGGAACAGATGGCTGTGTTGACTTTCTGTGCACTTTCACCTTATGTCTTTTGGCGTGTGCTGAGACTGCTACGATGGGGGCCGCAGCTACCTTTCTTTTTTGGGAAATGAGATATTTATTCGCATGATTCCACTGGCATAGTCGGTTAAGCAATTATTGATTTTAATTAGTTTGCAGGGATACCGAGGCCTTGCATAACCATATCCGTCCATTTCTATTGGCCCTTGAAACGTCCACAGAAACTATTATAGTAAATATCCATAAATACAAACCAAAGTTCCAGTCGGTTAAAAGAAATATTATAAAGGTAATTTTGAAATAAAGATGGAGGCGAAGGCGCCCTCCCCCAGCACCAGAGCTGGAAGTTGTCAGCGAATCATAGCTGATGGCTTGCGCCAGGATCGGTGAACCAAAACCATCCAGACCCTGCTACACCTCTCCGCGGTGCCTCCAGAAACAGACTAACCTGTCTAGTCTGGCCAAGCGAGCAGGGATCGAAGAGGGAAGACAAACCCGGTACTCAAAAATGTCGGCTGAAGTCGGATGTGTTGGGCCGAAAGGAGCAGATATCACAGTGTTACACTGCAAACTTCAACACAACGTAACTACGTCCACTTAACGTCCTTTTAAGGGCGGATGACGAGGAGGAAGTCTACGGTTTGTATCCGCTAGAATACCTCAAATCATCGGGCGACCGCATCCATCCAAATAAAAGATGAATTGTCTTGTTGCAAATGATAAGATATGTCGCCAAAACGCAAGCATTATTTATATATGACTAAATCACCTCATGTACATTGTTATGATACTCATAAATTTGGTCCTCTAGTCCTGGTCTTGGATATAACCCGGTCCTCCGTCGACCTTAAGTTCGCTACCACTGGTATGGAGGATCGCTGTTGCCAGTTTAGCAGGTTACTCCCACATCAGTGAATCAATTCAGAGGAAGGGGTATGTTTACAGCACTCGGAAAAAATGGCAAATAATCAACAACAGAAAAAAATATGGACCAAGGCAGGATCGAACCCGTACTCAGTGGCACAGCGCCTTGCCACGAAAAGCCAAACGCTAGGGAACACTGCCACTCTGCTAACTAAAAATTAGCTTCGTAGGCAATGTCCTTTCGCGAAGGTTTTCTCAAGACTATAGCATAAGGCTGCGATCACAGCTCGGAAATATTTTTTCCTGTTAAGACAAGTATCTCCCGGATAGGGTAGGGCTGAATACTTGCGTTGCAGACAAACATTTAGGACGAAACAGCACGAATAGTAGTTTCCAGTGGTTAAGACTGGAGACAAATAATAATAAATGAATATTATTATAGAGGAAACTTCCGAGGCGATAATCAGCGAATCAATTCAGAGGAAGAGGTATGTTTACCATGTGTTTATGTTTTATGTTTCCATATTTTTTTCTGTTGTTGATTATTTGTCATTTTTTCCGAGTGCTGTAAACATACCTCTTCCTCTGAATTGATTCACTGATTATCGCCTCGGATGTTTCCCTCTATAATAATATTCATTTATTATTATTTGTCTCTACTCCCACATCACCCCGATTGCACGTAAACGTATTTATTGAAGGGACCAACAACCATGGACGGTACAGTTATTGTTACGTAAGGCGCAGTAAAAATGCAAATTTACTCCATAATTTTATAAGTTTCCACAGAAAAGCAATATATAAATGTAAAAAAAATGTGTCCAAATATGCTTTCAAACAAGCTGTGTGCATATAATGTGAGAACAAAGGGGAAAGAGCTGCATTACGAGATGAAGCAAAGAGAATTACACATGAGCTAAAGGCAAAGTAAGTAAAATAGAGGTTAAGGACATACTAGCAAAGCAGTCATACAGTATGCATCATGAAAAACAGAGCTATGCGGAGACTAGAGGAAGACGAGATCATAGTGTGAGCCAGACTTTGGACGCTCTACAAAAGAATGACCACCGATCGTGTAAAACTTAGATATTTTATTGCTATATTATAAGACGTCATATCGATCCCTGAAATGTTTTTGTTTTATAGAGTCATCATAACTCCACACTGGATCATAGGCGCCCCGATATCCCTCGCAAGAAAACCGAGGGGAACCACGTGCACGAACGGGGTGGGTAGGTTTTCTTTTGCTAAAAATTTGGCACCAGCAGCGATTACTACAGTTCACTGTGTTTTATTTTACTGTATTTGATTTAGAGCTGTGCTACTAATCAAATCATGATTGTAGGGGACTGGTCGATCTCGAGGCACGACGCCGGCCTCCAGACAGAGAGGTTATGGGTTCAAATCCTGGCTGCACTGGTTGGGAGTTTTATTTATTTTTCTCTGTGGTAACCACCCCTGGTCGTGGCAACCACCCCTGGTCATGGCAACCACCCCTGGTCTCAGCAGTGAGGCCCGGCTTGAAACGTCAGTTACTCATGGACGGAAAAAATATGAGTACCTCCGAAGACGGAGTTATCTGCCTGTGCGACGAGGGACCGCTGTGCACACGGCTGACAGGGAAAAACAGATTAACACGCAAAATTCAGTTCCTAGTCTCTAGGAACTTCGTCAGAGGTAAAAGGTGACGAACGCAAGAAAGAAAAACAATATTGTTTATTTAAAGTTGAAAAAATATTGGTCAATACTATATTGCTTGTGTCTGATTCCGGATGTTCTTTTAAAGAATTAAGTCATGCACCATAAGTCAACTTTTAGTATGCGACAGGCGTGTCAGTCTTTTGGTAAAAGCATACCATTATTTGATGCCAACGGCCTATGAGTGAAGTTGAAACAAATACATTTATAAAAACCTGCATTTATAAAAGCCTTCTTCTTTCCTTCATCATTTGCCTTTCAGCGTCGATGGAAGATATAATTTGCGGTCTTTTGCTCTTCTGTTCGCCTCTGCTGCTGTTATGTTTCCTAGTGCTTCTAATATTCCGTCAATCCATCTTTATTGTGGTCGACCCTTGGGTCTGGTGTTCTCGCAATGTTTATTGAAGGTTCTTTGTGTTTTGATCAAATTTTTATAGCTTTTGTTTTTGTTATATATTCAATGGCGGGGATTATTCCTAGTTTATTTTCTCAGGTCTTCATTTCTGATCTTGTCTCTTAGGCTGTTTCCTGTCATTCGTCTAACACACTTAATCTCAGTAGAGGTTATTTTTCTTATTGTTCTTGCATCTAGTGTCCAGGACTGGCATTGGTAGCACAATGTTGGGAGGAAGATTGTATTGTACAGTGCCCGTTTTGCCTCTAGAGTTATTTTCTTGTTGGACAATAGTAGTGATTGCTGTCCAATGATTTGATAAGCTTTTTTTGCATCTTGAGTCAATCTCTGCTGTTTGTGAAATGTTAAACAAAGCGGAAGTGGGAAATTGCTAGTGACACTGTCCCACCATCATTGCGTCAAGGAATTTTGGCATCAAGTATTTTAGTTCTAGGAGTGTGATTCCATTAAAAGCAGATGGCAATAACAGGTAGAACACGTTAGAACTTCAACTGTGACTTGTTTGTCAGAGTAACTGTGTTTAGATGAGTAACTGGTAGGTGACTTTGTCCTTGCTCTGTATACCAGTGACGACAATGACGACAGAGACCACAGACAGGTAGTCTTATTTGTGTCTTCTACTTCGTTCATTATTCTTATCGTCTTTTGTGGAATCCATTGATGTTATCAGTAGAATCATTATCGTCGTCAGTAAAATCAATCAACATCATATGTAGTATCATCCAGCATCATAAGTAAAAATAATCACCGTCATATGTAGTCTCACTCAACGTCATGTGTTGATCCATCAACGTCATATGTATAATTCATAAAGTCATTTGTAGAATCCATCAACGTAAGATATATAATCCTTCAGCGTCATATGCAGAATCCATCAACATCATATGTAGAATCCATCAACGTCATTTATAGAATACATTAACGTCACATATATAATCCATCAACGTTATATGTATAATTCACCAACGTCATTTATAGAATACATTAACGTCACATATAGAATTCATCAACGTCATATGTATAATTCATCAACGTCATTTATAGAATACATTAACGTCACATATAGAATCCATCAACGTCATATGTATAATTCATCAACGTCATTTATAGAATACATTAACGTCACATATAGAATCCATCAACGTCATATGTATAATTCATCAACGTCATTTATAGAATACATTAACGTCACATATAGAATCCATCAACGTCACATATAGAATCCATCAATGTCATATGTATAATTCATCAACGTCATATGTAGAATCCATCAACGTAAGATATCTAATCCTCCAGCGTCATTGTAGAATCCATCAACGTCATATGTATAATTCATCAACGTCATTTATAGAATACATTAACGTCACATATAGAATCCATCAACGTTATATAGAGAATCCATCAATGTCATATGTATAATTCATCAACGTCATTTATAGAATACATTAACGTCCCATATAGAATCCATCAACGTTATATAGAGAATCCATCAACGTCATATGTATAATTCATCAACGTCATTTATAGAATACATTAACGTCACATATAGAATCCATCAACGTTATATAGAGAATCCATCAATGTCATATATAGAATCTCATCTCTTTTACTCGTATACAGTAGTTCACATTGTCTTTGTTCTTGTACATAAAAAGGGCCTCAAATTACGATTTACCGATTCACTACTTGCACACTTCTTACTTGTCGAGATCTCTACTGTATAACTGGCCATCTGTTCTCATTCTAGGTAACTACCGAATGGAGATGAATGAAGCAGCTTAAACCACAATAATTTGGTGTCGACATTTTTTCATCCTACCCAGGGACGCTGACTTTTCTCACATTCCCCAGCCAGTGGCGGTTGTCTTGTCTCTGACTTAATGGAATAACTTTAAGGCCAGTTATTCGTTTCCTACGTGCTAGACTGTCAGTCTTGTAAGTTTGCAATAAATCTCTTTCAGCAATATCATTTGGGTCAATTTCTAGCTAAACACGTCATTGTTATATCTTCCTTGTCCTACTTGTTTTGCCTAAGTTTCTATGTTCGACAGTCTATATTTACGTCTCTCCTGTCTGTCTGATCGTCCATGACCTGACCAAACACTTTTTAATATCGAGAAACACAGATAGAGAATTGTCTTCCGAATTTCTGGTTTTCTATTTCCCCATTGTCGCCCACTGGGTTCTTGTAATCACACATTGGCTACCTTTCTTTTTTTCCAGTATGTTTTCGAATCATTTACTAATGGTTTACTAACAAATGTGGCAATTAGCTGTCTCCTTGCTTTCACACCCAACGCGTGGGTGAATTTTGTTGGTCATTAATAACTTTCTGTGTGACTTGGACTCTAGGGCAAGGCGCTAGACTTACTCTACCCCAGTGTTCGTCTTTACCTACAGTTCTCAGTTATTTTCGCGGTTCATTGTATCTGTGGGAGCCGCCATAGCTCAGTGGTTAGTGAACTGGACTACAAAGGACAAGGGGTAGGGTTCGATCCCAACCGACGGCTTCCGGGTTCACCCAGCCTTAAAATGGGTACCGGATTTTTTTCTGCGAAAGTAAAGCAGCACGGGCGTAATACCCGACCACATTACCCCCCCCCCCCAAAAAAAAAAAATAATGTGCTGAAGGTCTGTAAAATATAGGGTAATTAACATCATATTTCCTTATTCGCCACTTGGCGTGACGGGGGTACTTTACTACTTTTTTTAACTTATTGTATCTGTACTGTTCATAACTGACTACTAGTCAATGTTTACGAAGTGCTATCATTTTCTGGAACTCTCTTGAATTATGTTCATCCCTATTATATACAGTCTCCCTGAACATCATTATCATTAGGTCTCATACTGGTACAGTCGTTGGACGTCATATGTAGAATCGGAAAATGTTATATGTAGAATCCATCAGCGTCATCAGTAGAATCCACGAATGTCACATTTAGAATCCATTTACGTCATTAGTAGAATTTATCAACGTTATCAGTAGGATCTATAAACGTCATCATTAGAATCCACCATCGTCGTCAGTTAAAGCCATCAATGTCACATGGAGAATCCATCACCTCATTAGTAAAATCTATTAACGCCATTCGTAGATTCCATTAACGTCATCAATACAATCAATCAACGTCGTTAGTAGAATTCATCAAAGTCATCAGTAGAATCCATTAACTGGTTCATTAGAACCCATCAATGTCATCAATAGAATCCATTAACGTCATCAGTAGAATCCATTAACGTCATCAGTAGAATCCATCAATGTCATCAGTAGCATCCATCAGCATCAACAGTAGAATCCATCAACATCGTCATTAGAATCCATCAACATCATCAGTAGAATCCATCAGCATCAACATCATCAGAAGAATCCATCAAAATCAACATCATCAGTAGAATCTATCAGCATCAACATCATCAGTAGAATCCATCAGCATCAACATCATCAGTAGAATCCATCCACATCATCAGTAGAATCCATCAGCATCAACATCATCAGTAGAATCTATCAGCATCAACATCATCAGTAGAATCTATCAGCATCAACATCATCAGTAGGATCCATCAGCATCAACATCATCAGTAGAATCCATCAACATCATCAGTAGAATCCATCAGCATCAACATCATCAGTAGAATCTATCAGCATCAACATAATCAATAGAATCCATCAGCATCAACATCATCAGTAGAATCTATCAGCATCAACATCATCAGTAGAATCCATCAAAATCAACATAATCAGTAGAATCCATCCACATCATCAGTAGAATCCATCAGCATCAACATCATCAGTAGAATCTATCAGCATCAACATCATCAGTAGAATCTATCAGCATCAACATCATCAGTAGGATCCATCAGCATCAACATCATCAGTAGAATCCATCAACATCATCAGTAGAATCCATCAGCATCAACATCATCAGTAGAATCTATCAGCATCAACATAATCAATAGAATCCATCAGCATCAACATCATCAGTAGAATCTATCAGCATCAACATCATCAGTAGAATCCATCAAAATCAACATCATCAGTAGAATCCATCAGCATCATCAGTAGAATCTATCAGCATCAACATCATCAGTAGAATCCATCAGCATCATCAAAAGAATCCATCAACATCATCAATAGAATCCATCAGCATCAACATCATCAGTAGAATCCATCAGCATCATCAATAGAATCCATCAGCATCAACATCATCAGTAGAATCCATCAACATCATCAATAGAATCCATCAACATCATCAATAGAATCCATCAGCATTAACATCATCAATAGAATCCATCAACATCATCTATAGAATCCATCAGCATCAACATCATCAATAGAATCCATCAACATCATCTATAGAATCCGTCAGCATCAACATCATCAATAGAATCCATCAACATCATCTATAGAATCCATCAACATCACCAGTAGAATCCATCAGCATCAACATCATCAGCAGAATCCATCAGCATTAACATCATCAGTAGAATATATCAACGTCATCAGTAGAATGATGTAGACCTATTTCCCCCCTATAAATAATTAGAGAACTAAAGATAATTGAAAGTGCTTTTATTAGAAAATATAGATATCTATACCAACCTGGGCAGTAGCCTGGTTCACCTTTTATTCCCTTTTGACCGTCATTTCCTGAAAAAAAAATAATTGAAAGCAATTAATAAAGAGGTCTACGACTTTCGTCAAACTCACAGAAAGAGCCTGGAACAACACGAAACTAACACTGAAGACCAAATTCTTGATATATCAAACTTGTGTGCTTAGCACACTATTATATGGATATGAAACCTGGACAACATACTCAAAGCAGGAAAAAAGACTAAATGTCTTCTACATGCGATGTTCCGCAGAATAATGCACATCAAATCTATCTATCTATTGACCTTTCGAGCCGTAGCCGGCCCATAGGGCGTAGACCAAGATACTCTTTCATATTTTAAGATAAGTCTGAACTTTTATTCTAGCAGTTTTCAATTCTATTAAAGATATTTTATCAAATCTCGCCATTTGTCTCTGTTCTGTGCAAGCAGCTCTATCTCATTGAGGGAGTCGATTCCTGCTGCTTTTGCCTTTCTTTATTACTGAAGATATTAGTGGTTGATTGGCGATTTCTCTAATTTCCTCGTTTGTTTTGAATTCGTTCCACGCTATACCAAGTATTTTCCTTAGACATAGAACCGTTGATCATAGGTTTAACAAGCCGCTATCGTAAAAACGATTTTGTCAATGAAACGTAGACCTGATACAGAATGTGTAAATTAGCAGCAGATAATAGTGATAGTTTTCTCGGCCCTAAAACACATCAAATGGCAGGACAAAATAACCAACTTGACTGTCCTGCAACGTGCTAAGACCCCAACAATCATGTCGATGCTCAGAAGTCGAAGACTAAGATGGCTGGGACATGTCCAGCGAGTGGAAGAAAAACGTATTCCCAAACAAATACTATATGGCGAACTAAACACACGGAAAGGGACAAATCGGCAGACCTAAACTACGATATAGGGATATCTGTAAATCTTCTCTGAATGACTTCTCCATGTGTGAATATGACTGGGAACATCTGGCAAGTGATCGCACATTATGGAGAGCATGTATAAGGAATGATATAACATAATTTGAGACTATGCTAAGGCAAAACTTAGAAGAGAAAAGATTCAGGAAAAAGAATGGAAAACATTGTGGATAAGTGGGCCTGACTTTGTTCATTCTGTGACCGCGTGTGTTTGTCAAACGTTGGTAGAATTAGCCACGAGAGAAACTGTTCGACAAAAACAAAACCTCAAAAAAGTGCACAATAGCTTCCACTATACCGTCTGACATGACGAAAAGAGCTATACATAGTAGCCTGGTTCACCTTTTATTCCCTTTTGACCGTCGTTTCCTTAAAAAAAAATAATTGAAAGCAATTATTAACAGGGATATTGCAAGATAGAACATATCAATATAGCACACATTAAATGACGTATTGTCATCATTAACAATTATGTTCGCGCGTGCAGTGAAGCGTTGAGGGCACCTGTAGTTCTCCATGCAATGTCCCAGTATGTGCCACACTAACAAGTATTAGCATGTACCATTGCATGATTTCTGTGACGTTGTTTACTTAACCATCGTTCTTCGTTTCCTGAAATCACATCGTTCGTTTTTGTTTTTGGATCCAGCTCATTAGGCTACATAGCCACTTTATAACTTTCTCTATTTCTACTTGATTAATATGTCTAAACGGGTTTAAAAAAAACCATTATGTTTGTTCCTTTATAAAAAGCCGTACATATTCTAATTCACATTTTAAATGCATTCTATGGTCAGCTTACTAACTTGGCTTGGAAAAATTGGCTATTTTTTTCTCATTTTGAATGCATCTTGTTATCGATTTTAATTAAATATCTCCGACAACTGATAGTTTTCTGATGGCTTCTTTGCATTGCTATACGTCATCGTTAGTGAGATGTCATTTGTGAATAACTGTAAATATAGTATTTGTGTTTTAAATGGAATTAAATAAATATAATTTATGTGAATATCAACTCTCGATCTTCAACACTTCTGTGAAAGTGAATAAAAAGCAAACAAAGTGGATTTATAGATGTGAATTTGCGTAACGTCTATTTCAATATCACCATCATTAAGTATCATGCCTGCTGGCGTAGGTGATCATGTCTCTCGACAGCTTTCGATCTCTACAGTTATTTATCATTTCTGTTGTTGACCTTCTGCTAAACCATTCTCTTAAGACGTCTGGTATCTTTTCTCTTTGCTTTCCTCTATCTCTTCGTCCCTCGATTTTCCAAGTTGTCACTTTCCAGCCGTTCCCTTCTCATTGCATGGTCAAAAAATGATGATTGTTTCTTCCTAATATTGGAAATTAGCTCTCTCTTTGCCTTGGCCTCTTTCAAAACGTTTTCATTACTCTTCTTAGCTGTCCATGGTATTCTCAACATTCTTCTGTAAAGCCACATTTCAATATAGTGGTAAGTAAAAATAAGGGTTGTTTTCGGTTTTTTTTTACATATCACTTTATATGTGTGGTAATAAATATTTTATTTTTGTTACAAAATGAACGAGAATCAAACACGATGTGTAGGTGTAGGTATGGATCTAACATGGAAAGAAAGTAGTTTAATGTAAATTTTGTGTAGGAAATATTTTAGTACAATTTAAAGTGGAAATTTTATTTCACTTTTTGTTTTTTATTTTTTTTTACTCATTTCAAAGCAAGTTTTGTATGTATATGTGATTTAAAAAAAATATAAATATATGATACTATTTTAGATAAAAAGAGCACCCAATTTCAACATTTATTTACGTGTACGTTACCGGAATAATAATAATAATCAATAAATTCGTAGAACTGTAACGTTCAAAATAATTCTCAAAAAAAGGACCTGCCCAAATACGAGTATCGGACACGCCAACTAGCTGTTAAGTCTACAGTCATATGGTTTCTTAGAAATCGTCTAGACATGTAGGGGTTTTAAGAAATAGGTACAGTTGGTAAAAAACTGTAAAATCGGTTGCCTTAAAACAACTGTAAAATCGGTTGCCTTAAAACTACTGTAAAATCCTATTCTGAGTAGACATGGTGTTGCCTGAACTAAAAATCAATGGATATATAATCAATTATCTACGATATGTTGATGATACTGTATAAATGGCAAAACATCAAGACGACATACAACTAGTGAACAAAATAAACAAGACAAGAAAAGAATATGGAATGGAAATAAATATTTAAAAAGACTAAAACTATGATTATTAGTAGAGAAAAGGCACAAAACAAAGAAGGAAATATTGAAGTAGATGGAAAGAACCTAGAAAATGTTCAAGAATATAACTATCTTGGCCATATTATAACAAATGATGGATAATGTAAGACATAAACAAAAGAACAGCAATGGCAAAAAAGACATTTTAACAACATGAACAATATACAAGCAAAAAACATCGGAACTAAAACAACGAATTGCAAAATTGTATATCTACTCAACATTCTTGTATGCTGCAGAAGTGTAAACATTAAATAGGAAAACAGCAGAAAATTGAAGCCTTTGAAATGTGGATCTATTAGAAAAATGGGGAGAATTGGGTGGAAGGAAAGAAGACAAACAAGGAAGTTCGGAATCAGCTGAAAAAGAAGAAATCGAAAAAGACAACTGAAATTCTTTGCACTTGTGAAGAGACATAATATGCTTCTAAAAGTCATCTTGGTAGGGAAGGTACAAGATAGATGCGGCAGAGGTAGACCAAGACTAAAAAAGACTGATAACAGCAAAAAAGGTGGGCAGGGTGACGAGCACCATCATGATAAGAGTCAGAGGAAAATGGCGCTTTATGGTAGCCAACCTTCAATATGGAGACGGCATCCAATGAGCGAATGAAACATCCGTTGCGTCAAAGCTACTGTAGTACTATTACATAGTTGGTTATAATCCAGGTAGCTCACTAAATCAATAGGTCATTAACAATAATTTTTTTTTAACAGGTGCTTCCATCGAATATTGACATTTTCTGGCATGACACCATTTTAATATCAAGATTATTGAGTTATTGAGCTATTAGCGGGTCATCACCATTGCTCTCCGAACATATCCGTAGATGCTCAGATCCCCTCCTCAGCAAGTCCCGCAGTGTCCAGCGACTGATGACTCCAGTTCTGTGTTGGTTGATAAGTCTTCTTATACGCCCAATAAGTTTCTTATTTCTGGCTGTGCCCATCTTAATTCCCATCTCTTTCATACGAAGCAGTGACGTGGACTCATGCTTGTCGAAGTCCTGTGTCCTTCCCACTTCCCGGAGTGCATTGATGATGTCCACCCGATCCATTGGTTGACCGTCCTCAACAATAACGCAGCTAGCCAACCTGTCCGTTCTTTCCTTCTTCGTTGTCATTTGGGTTTCATTTGAATACATACTGTCGTCATGATTGATATGATTGCTGAACGCCCATGCTGTGGATGGTCTAGACTCACGTGCACTCACTCAGCCGCACGGTCCAGAACCCATTTCTACGTTACGGACTGGCCTACTCCAATCAATTCGGAGACACCATTGGCGTTTGATTTTCGTCGTTTAAAAGATCAAGAATAGATTCAAAGGAATCATAAATGTTCAGAAAAATAAAACGGTGCTTCAGATACAATGTTTTCAAAATACATTTTGGTGCACAACACCAGTCTTCCATATAGTTAATGGATTAAGTGAAAACGAGGGAGTAATAATGGATATACTGGTGGATAGAAAAGTGTAGCTACACTGAGCTTGAGAAGAGGGCTAAGGGGAGACAATAATAGTAATCTCTTTTGGAGGTAAAAGATGTCAGAAATGCTACGATAAGAAATGTTTACGCTACAGGACTCTTAACTGTGGCATTTTTTTTCATTTCTCAGTTGTTTTTGTGCATTAAAAATAGTTGTATACGTACTTTAAGATCAATAAATCTATAGCAGAGATAAAGAACTAGATACACTGCGGAAATCAGACACCGGAGAGGAAATAGTGGACTCTTGTTCAGTTACCTGGATGACCTATATCCCCTGGTAATCCTTTCATGCCTGGAATTCCAGGTAGACCTGACATGCCCCGTTCTCCAGGGGGTCCAGTGAATCCCCTGTCTCCCTTACTTCCATCAATGCCTGGGGAACCGTCTCTACCGCCTGGTCCTGGCCCACCTGTAATTAACAGAATAAGTTACCCCCATAAATGTAAGTGGAGGATTGAGTAGAAGTGTAAGTGGAGGGATGAGTAGAAGTGTAAGTGGAGGGATGAGTAGAAGTTTAAGTGGAGGAATGAGTAGAAGTTTAAGTAGAGGATTGAATAGAAGTTTAAGTGGAGGATTGAGTAGAAGTTTAAGTAGAGGATTGAATAGAAGTTTAAGTGGAGGATTGAGTAGAAGTTTAAGTAGAGGATTGAATAGAAGTTTAAGTGGAGGATTGAGTAGAAGTTTAAGTAGAGGATTGAATAGAAGTTTAAGTGGAGGATTGAGTAGAAGTTTAAGTGGACGATTGAGTAGAAGTTTAAGTGGATGACTGAGTAGAAGTTTAAGTGGAGGATTGAGTAGAAGTTTAAGTGGAGGAATGAGTAGAAGCGTAAGTAGAGGATCGAATAGAAGTTTAAGTGGAGGATTGAGTAGAAGTGGAGGATTGAGTAGAAGTGTAAGTGGAGGATTGAGTAGAAGTTTAAGTGGAGGATGAGTAGAAGTTTAAGTGGAGGATTGAGTAGAAGTGGAAGATTGAGTAGAAGTTGAGGAATGAGTAGAAGTGTAAGTGTAGGATTGAGTAGAAGTGTAAGTGGAGGATTGAGTAGAAGTTTAAGTGGAGGATTGAGTAGAAGTCTGGCTTCGACAAGCATTTATAATAATGTGAACGACGCACACCATCTTCAATACACATCTGTTCAATAACCTGGTAGCGAAAGATGCACTGGTTTATCAAAACTACCAAACAAAAACTTTGAACAAGCAAGAGCTCTGCAGTGGGGAACAGGCAAATAATTGCAACGCTGCGGTAAAGCTGGTAGCAAGGGGTCAGTGATGAGGAGTGTTAGACACTCCAAGGTATGAAGACAGCTTTACAAATAGGGAACACAATACAATACTGACGTTTCGGCTAGGAGCCTTCTTCAGAAAACAAGGACAACAACAACAAACGATGAAGCACAATTAAGAGCTCTGCAGTACTTGACACCCGCCCTGGATGATCCCTTGTATATCACAATCCCTTTCTTTTCCCCGTCAACCGTTCACATTAACCATTATCTCATGTTTTTATATTATTTTATTGACTCATGGCCCAGCCGTAACCCCCTTAAGTGTCTTATTCTGCCCCTACAACTACAACTACCACATTTGCAACTAATTTTCACTTTTTGTTGTCCTTGACCTCTGCTTTAATCAGGTCACCATTTGAAGATACCCCTTATATTCTTTCTGGTCGATTCTTTGTACCTTGTGTACACTAACTGACCTTTATGTGGACACATCTGTTAGTGTATGTAGGCTTGCATGCATACGTTTATCCATATACGGCAACATTCTCTACACATTTTAGAACCCCCCCCCCAACCCACCCCCAGTTAGGGCCCATTACCTGCGCTCATGACGTCCCCAAGCGCGGCGCTCTGGCTTGGTCATTCCGTCCGAACATGGACACAGCGGCTGGATGTTGAGTCCTTTCAGTTATTTTTTTCCACAATAGTATTTTGTTTTGATATCTTACTAGTTAGCTATGTAGTGTTAATTTTATTTACTTATATACCTGTGTATGTGTTTCTTGTTCCTGCCGAAGTCCTAATGAGCCGCAACGTAGTTCAATATTGTGTTGTCCATTACTTTTTTTCTTTTTTATATTACTTATCTAAAGCTTATCATATCATTTTTTTCTATTTTTCTCTCTCTCTAAATTCCTCTTTATAATCAGCTTTTCTGAAGTTTTACATTTGTATACATTTCTATGCCATGACCTTCTACCGCTTGAAGCTAAAACAGATGTCCAATATCGATATATTAAATGCCTGCAAAATATGAAGACTAAATTATGAATTAGATATGTTAAGAATAAAGTAAATTACCGTTAAGAGCCTAGACATCTCATATAGAGACTTTTGAATACATAAGAAAGATCCTAAATTCATCAACAAATGCGTAAGCTTGCAAGAAGAGCTTTTTTCATCGCTAGGGGAATATCATAAGATATAAGGCTAGACAGGGAAAATATTTGAGCCGACCCAGTAGAGAGCCGGTGGGGTTGTGCGTAGAGCACTTGCCTGTCGACCTGAAAGTTCGGGGTTCGAATGCCAATTTCAGCCTAAAGAGGTCTCGTTGTTAACCCAACTTCTTTAAATGAGGACCAGATACATTATCTTAGAAGGAAAGACAGCGAGGTGGATAACTGGCAGCGCCATCTTGAAACTGAGGCTTGGTACAACGAAGTCGCTAACACATTACACAAATGTCGTGTGACTACCTTTACTTTTAAATCTAGAAACTGGCACATAAAAGAGAAGAATATAGAAGAAACATGGATTAAGTCATCATGTTTGTTTAACAAGGGGGTCCAAGGGAGATTAGAGACTAAACACAAAGTCAGAGTAGCATGCATTCATTACACAGTTACATGTCACAGACATTTGTATTGGACAATAAGCACACAAGCAGTTCTAATAACCAATAGAAAATAGTTACATTACACAGTTACATGTCACAGACATTTGTATTGGACAATAAGCACACAAGCAGTTCTAATAACCAATAGAAAATAGTTATAAAACAGGAAGTGCGTGTACTCATAAAAGTGTTTCTTACCAGTTGGTCCAGGTTCGCCATGTGGACCTGTGAAAACGGAAGAGCAAGAACATTAATTTTAAAAAATAAATCGTGTGTGATTAAAAAAAAAGGGGGGGCCCAAACAGAAATAAATACAGGCTGTTTCACTCGATATCGAACCTGGCACTTCTTTAGTGGGGGAGAAGTGGAAAAAATAGAGAAACCATTATGGTTGAAGCTTTACTTGATAAGTGGACGACACAAATTAGAACAATATGTCGGCTCAATAGGCTTTCAGCAAGAACATACAACACACACAGATATGTATTTTAAAAAATAATTTCGAGCTAGAATGAGAAATAAAGACTAAAAATGATAATAAAATATTTTCATTTATATCTGTGTGTTGTATGTTTGTTCCTGCTGAAGGCCTATTGAGCCGAAACGTTGTTCTAATTTGTGTCATCCACCTATTACGTAAAGCTTCAAACATATTGTTTTTTTTCTATTTCCTTTTCTACATATTTTGTTTTCATTTCTCCTTACAATTAGCTTTACCATATCTTTTCATTGTTATACATTTATAGGCATTTCTTTGTTTTGACCCTACTTCTTCAGCGGGTTTTACTAACAAACACTCTCTCCTCCGGAGTTGGCGAATATATTTTCCAGCTCTTCTGTGTGAACCCACGAGTACTGTACAGTAACAGTCACAAACAACTGCCGATTGTAATCATCCTCACCAAAATAGCAGAGATCAGCAGAGAGGCGCGTCAGGCAGCGCCGCAAAAAAAAAAAAAACACACACACACACACATGACACTCAGTTTTTGTATCATTTCTCACACAATGGACTTATTCCTGTTCTCTCACACAATGAACGTACACCTGTTCTCTCACACAATGAACGTACACCTGTTCTCTCACACAATGAACGTACACATGTTCTATCACACAATGAACGTACACCTTTTCTCTCACACAATGAACGGACACCTGTTCTCTCATACAATGAACGTACACCTTCTCTCTCACACAATGAACGTATACCTGTTCTCTCATACAATGAACGTACACCTTCTCTCTCACACAATGAACGTATACCTGTTCTCTCACACAATGAACGTACACCTGTTCTCCAATACAATGAACGTACGCCTGTTCTCTCACACAATGAACGTACACCTGTTCTCTCACAGAATGAACGTACACCTGTTCTCTCACACAATGAACGTATACCTGTTCTCTCATACAATGAACGTACACCTGTTCTCCCATACAATGAACGTACGCCTGTTCTCTCACACAATGAACGTACACCTGTTCTCTCACACAATGAACGTACACCTGTTCTCTCACACAATGAACGTACACCTGTTCTCCAATACAATGAACGTATACCTGTTCTCTCATACAATGAACGTACACTTGTTCTCTCACGCAATAAACGTACGCCTGTTCTCTCACACAATGAACGTACACCTGTTCTCTCACACAATGAACGTACACCTGTTCTCTAACACAATGAACGTACACCTGTTCTCTCACACAATGAACGTACACCTGTTCTCTCACACAATAAACGTACACCTGTTCTCTAACACAATGAACGTACACCTGTTCTCTCACACAATGAACGTACACCTGTTCTCTCACACAATGAACGTACACCTGTTCTCTCACACAATAAACGTACACCTGTTCTCTAACACAATGAACGTACACCTGTTCTCTCACACAATGAACGTACACCTGTTCTCTCACACAATGAACGTACACCTGTTCTCTAACACAATGAACGTACACCTATTCAAATTTCGTGGCAATATCTGTATTGGTGCCAGAGTTATCTAGGAAGTGCTGGGTTAGATAGCAAGTGAGCCAGCCTGTATATCTGGAGGGAATGGATTGATAAGCACACAATGGTCATTAACCAACTTTTGGAGCAAAGCTGTAACTTTTAAAAAATGTTTGGTTAATTATCACAGTCTTTGGATGAAACTGAGTTAAATGCGTGGCAAATGTTCATTCTAAACACATTAATTACGTGGCCAGTGTTCATGATAAACACGTTAAATGCGTGTCAGGTGTTCATGATGATGATGATCATCATGTACCATACCGGTTGGCGTAGGCGATCATGTCCTTGCACATTCTTCTATCTACAGTGCATCGTATCAGTTCTGCTGTTGAAGTTGTTTTCCATGCCATGACAACAAGCCATCCAGTATTTTCTCTCTTTGTCGTCCGCGATCTCTCTTTCCTTTTTATTTATTTATTTTTTTTTTGCCAGTTGTAACCAAGTATTCCAACTTTCCTCTTCTCAAGATGTGTCCGAAAAATGTTGAATTTTCTCATTTGTCTTTTTAGCTGTCCAGAGAACTTTCAACATTCTTCTGAAAAATCCCATCTTTGTGGCCTCTAATCGTCTTTTTAGTTGTTTCTCTACTGTCCATGATTCGCTTCCATAGGTCAGAATTGGTTCTATATAGCACTGATGAACTCTCTTTGTCACTTCTATTGACATAGATTTGTTGCATAAGATATTTTTCATTTTCTGAAATGCTATTTTGGCCTGAGCTATTCAGTTTTTTTGTATTTCTGTGGTGCATCTTCTATCTGATGTTATTATTGTACCAAAATATCTCAGACATTGCACTGTTTCAGATTTGTCCTGTTTATTTTTATGCTGCATGATGGTGATGATTGTTTCTTTGTCATGACATTACTTCTGTTTTCTTACTATTCAGACTGAGACCTTTTTATTGCTTTCTTTTACTATTATATCTATCATTTCTTGTAGTTCATTCTCCTGTCTCTGTCATTAAGACTGTGTCATCCGCCCGCATGTCGCAAATATTTATGTTGTGACCGTTGACTTCAATTCATTTTTTTGTCTACTATTGATCTCATAATATGTTCGCTGTAAAATGAAGACAAACCCGGCGACAGAACACAACCTTGTCTGACTCCTTGTTTTATTTATTGGAGTTGTCCTGTTTGGTTGCTAATTCGTATAGCTGCTGTTTGTTGCCAGTACATGTATTTTTATGAATCGCAGGTCCATGCCATCAATGTTTAATTTCTCAAGCATATTGATTATTTCCAAATGTTTAACTTTGTCAAATGCTTTCGTGTAGTCTATAAATCACATATATAGATCTCTCTTTACCTCTTTAGCTCTTTCTATCGATGTTCTTAAGATGTATAATGCATTATTGGTGCCCTTTCCTTCCACAAATCCACATTGTTCCTCACATATTTCTAGTTTTATTTTGCTCCTTACACGTCTCATGATGATTCTTTGTAATATTTTTGTCGTGTTATACACGCTAAATGCGTGGCAAGTGTACATGATAAATAGGTTCATTGCGTGGCAAGTGTTCATGGTGTACATGCTAAATGCGTAGCAAGCGTACATGATAAATAGGTTAATTGCGTGGCAAGTGTTCATAATAAACACGCTAAATGCGTGACAAGTGTTCATACTAAACACATTAGTTACGTGGCAAGTGTTCATGCATTTTAAGAAACGACGGTTAAATAACATTTACAAGATTTAGCAGTCAGGTTAATAAAACGATGGATTGTCAACCAAGTGGTTCTCATTTCGATTCTAGGTAGGGATAAGATTTATTTCTCTTTATTTGAGACATTAAATGCTAGTCACGGCCGTACCCTGCTTGGCGACTGTAGAAAAATAATAATAAATGAATATTATTATAGAGGGAAACTTCCGAGGCGATAATCAACAAATCAATTCAAATTTTTTCTGTTGTTGATTATTTGTCATTTTTTCCGAGTGCTGTAAACATACCTCTTCCTCTGAATTGATTCATGGCGACTGTACCTAGCTTGCGGCGTGTTTTCTCAGTTATTCAGTACAGCCTAAGCATTAACATCAACATTACGAATTTATGCCGAGATAAATATTTCTATTTAATGTAGAGGAGTTACCTTGAGAAACAAAAATATGTTTCGTGTGAAATAAGAGGACAAAGAAAAGAGGCCACTTGATCGTACAAAATGACAGTCAACAAGACGCGAAATAAGATAAAGAATGTTGAACAAATATAAAATAATAATGACAAAGAATTAAAGTAAACAAAATATAACAGTGAAAAATAAATGAATTAAGTGAAAGTATAATTTTTTAGAGGAAGTGCGGAACAAGCTGTATATTGTTACATTAAATGGGATGAAAAAATTTTAAGGCGGGAGATGTGAATCGACTCATAGTAGCAGTAAATACAATGTTGCTCAGCTGATAGTTGACAAGAATCTTTTAACTGGTGTCCCCGCTCAGCCGATAGCTAACAAGACACTTTTAAATTGTGTCCCCACCCAGCCGATAGCTAACAAGCAACTTTTAACTGGTGTCCCCGCCCAGACGATAGCTAATAAGAAACTTTTAATTGGTGTCTCCCCGCCCAGACGATAGTTAACTAGAAACTTTTAACTGGTGTCACCACCCAACCGATAGCTAATAAGAAACTTTTAAAAGGTGTTCCCGCCCAGCCGATAGTTATAATGAAACTTTTAACTGGTGTCACCGCCCAGCCGATAGTTAACATGAAACTTTTAACTGGTGTCGCCATCCAGCAGATAGTTAACATGAAAATTTAAACTGTTGTCCCCGCCCCGCCGATAGTTAACATGAAACTTTTAACTGGTGTCCCCACCCAGCCGATAGTTAACAAGAAACTTTTAACTGGTGTTCCCGCCCAGCCGATAGCTAACAAGAAACTTTTAACTGGTGTCGCTACCCAGCCGAAAGCTAACAAGAAACTTTGAACTGGTGTCCCCGCTCAGCTGATAGTTAACTAGGAACTTTTAACTGGTGTACCCGCCCAGCCGACAGCTAACAAGAAACTTTTAACTGGTGTCCCAGCCCAGCCGATAGCTATAAGAAACGTTTAACTGGTGTCCCAGCCCAGCCGATAGCTAACAAGAAACGTTTAACTGATGTCCCAGCCCAGCCGATAGCTAACAAGAAACGTTTAACTGATGTCCCAGCCCAGCCGATAGCTAACAAGAAACTTTTAACTGGTGTCCCAGCACAGCCGATAGCTAACAAGAAACTTTTAACTGGTGTCCTCGCCCAGCCGATAGCTAACAAGAAACTTTTAACTGGTGTCCTCGCCCAGCCGACAGCTAACAAGAAACTTTTAACTGGTGTCCTCGCCCAGCCGATAGCTAACATGAAACTTTTAACTGGTGTCCCCACCCAGCCGATAGTTAACATGAAACTTTTAACTGATGTCGCCATCCAGCAGATAGAGGACAAGAAACTTTTAACTGGTGTCCTCGCCCAGCCGATAGTTAACATGAAACTTTTAACTGATGTCGCCATCCAGCCGATAGCTAACAAAAAACTTTTAACTGGTGTCGCCGCCCAGCCGATAGCTAACAAAAAACTTTTAACTGGTGTCGCCGCCCCGCCGATAGCTAACAAGAAACTTTTAACTGGTGTCCCCGCCCAGCCGATAGCTAACAAGAAACTTTTAACTGGTGTCCCCGCCCAGCCGATAGCTAACAAAAAACTTTTAACTGGTGTCGCCGCCCCGCCGATAGCTAACAAGAAACTTTTAACTGGTGTCCCCGCCCAGCCGATAGCTAACAAGAAACTTTTAACTGGTGTCCCCGCCCAGCCGATAGTTAACAAGAAACGTTTAACTGGTGTCCCCGCCCAGCCGATAGTTAACAAGAAACGTTTAACTGGTGTCCCCGCCCAGCCGATAGCTAACAAGAAACTTTTAACTGGTGTCCCCGCCCAGCCGATAGCTAACAAGAAACTTTTAACTGGTGTCCCCGCTCAGCCGATAGTTAACAAGAAACTTTTAACTGGTGTCCCCGCCCAGCCGATAGCTAACAAGAAACTTTTAACTGGTGTCCCCACCCAGCCGATAGTTAGCAAGAAACTTTTAACTGGTGTCCCCGCCCAGCCGATAGTTAACAAGAAACTTTTAACTGGTGTCCCCGCCCAGCCGATAGTTAACAAGAAACTTTTAACTGGTGTCCCCGCCCAGCCGATAGCTAACAAGAAACTTTTAACTGGTGTCCCCACCCAGCCGATAGTTAACAAGAAACTTTTAACTGGTGTCCCCGCCCAGCCGATAGCTAACAAGAAACTTTTAACTGGTGTCCCCGCCCAGACGATAGCTAACAAGAAACTATTAACTAGTGTCCCCGCCCAGCCGATAGCTAACAAGAAACTTTTAACTGGTGTCCCCGCCCAGCCGATAGCTAACAAGAAACTTTTAACTGGTGTCCCCACCCAGCCGATAGCTAACAAGAAACTATTAACTAGTGTCCCCGCCCAGCCGATAGCTATGAAGAAACTTTTAACTGGTGTTCCCGCCCAGCCGATAGCTAACAAGAAACTTTTAACTGGTATCCCCACCCAGCCGATATTTAACAAGAAACTTTTAACTGGTGTCCCCGCCCAGCCGATAGCTAACAAGAAACTTTTAACTGGTGTCCCCGCCCAGCCGATAGCTAACAAGAAACTTTTAACTGGTGTCCCAGCACTGCCGATAGCTAACAAGAAACTATTAACTAGTGTCCCCGCCCAGCCGATAGCTATGAAGAAACTTTTAACTGGTGTTCCCGCCCAGCCGATAGCTAACAAGAAACTTTTAACTGGTATCCCCACCCAGCCGATATTTAACAAGAAACTTTTAAATGGTGTCCCCGCCCAGCCTATAGTAACTAGAAACTTGTAACTGATTTCCCCGCCCAGCCGATAGTTAACATGAAACTTTTAATTGGTGTCCCCGCCCAGCCGATAGTTAACAAGAAACGTTTAACTGGTGTCCCCGCCCAGCCGATAGCTAACAAGAAACTTTTAACTGGTGTCCCCGCCCAGCCGATAGTTAACAAGAAACTTTCCCCGCCCAGCCGATAGTTAACAAGAAACGTTTAACTGATGTCCCAGCCCAGCCGATAGCTAACAAGAAACTTTTAACTGATGTCCTCGCCCAGCCGATAGCTAACAAGAAACGTTTAACTGATGTCCCCATCCAACCGATAGTTAACATGAAACTTTTAACTGGTGTCCCCGCCCAGCCGATAGCTAACAAGAAACTTTTAGCTGGTGTCCCCGCCCAGCCGATAGTTAACAAGAAACGTTTAACTGGTGTCCCCGCCCAGCCGATAGCTAACAAGAAACTTTTAACTGGTGTCCCCGCCCAGCCGATAGCTAACGAGAAACTTTTAACTGGTGTCCCCGCCCAGCCGATAGCTAACAAGAAACTTTTAACTGGTGTCCCCGCCTAGCCGATAGTTAACAAGAAACTTTTAACTGGTGTCCCCGCCCAGCCGATAGTTAACAAGAAACTTTTAACTGGTGTCCCCGCCCAGCCGATAGCTAACAAGAAACTTTTAACTGGTGTCCCCGCCCAGCCGATAGCTAACAAGAAACTTTTAACTGGTGTCCCCGCCCAGCCGATAGTTAACAAGAAACTTTTAACTGGTGTCCCCGCCCAGCCGATAGCTAACAAGAAACTATTAACTAGTGTCCCCGCCCAGCCGATAGCTATGAAGAAACTTTTAACTGGTGTTCCCGCCCAGCCGATAGCTAACAAGAAACTTTTAACTGGTATCCCCACCCAGCCGATATTTAACAAGAAACTTTTAAATGGTGTCACAGCCCAGCGTATAGTAACTAGAAACTTGTAACTGATTTCCCCGCCCAGCCGATAGTTAACAAGAAACTTTTAATTGGTGTCCCCGCCCAGCCGATAGTTAACAAGAAACGTTTAACTGGTGTCCCCGCCCAGCCGATAGTTAACAAGAAACGTTTAACTGGTGTCCCCGCCCAGCCGATAGTTAACAAGAAACGTTTAACTGGTGTCCCCGCCCAGCCGATAGTTAACAAGAAACGTTTAACTGGTGTCCCCGCCCAGCCGATAGTTAACAAGAAACGTTTAACTGGTGCCGACTTCAGCAGGAACTCCTTAGTGATAACAACATTCCTTGACCTTTCCAGAGCGTGAACTTTGATTCCAATTTTGGTGGCTGGATGGACCTTAGGCTGATACTGCTCGTGGTATTCAACCCCAGGTCACCTGGTCGGCGGCTTTGCATTTCTTACACTAATTAAAGTAGCTCTCCATTTTGTATGATT
This sequence comes from Megaustenia siamemsis, assembly GCA_032433765.1. Classification (NCBI taxonomy): domain Eukaryota; kingdom Metazoa; phylum Mollusca; class Gastropoda; order Stylommatophora; family Ariophantidae; genus Megaustenia; species Megaustenia siamemsis. The sequence continues at coordinate 178,970,967 of JAVIAB010000092.1, forward strand.
GAAAGTAGCTGTTCTATTTTTACTTGAGAGTTTCAATGTTTGTTTCCTAGGAGGACGACTTTATTTAGGAAGCGCAGAAGAAAAGGCTGTAAAGCTAACACGTGCTGGAAGATTGTAGATACAACACCATGACGTTACAAACACCAAACAGTCAACTGTCGATTTAAGCGTCAAATAGGCCATGCAATAAAAACCTGGATCTCCCTTGACACCAGGGAAACCAAGAGTCCCCTCGTTCCTGGATCGCCTTTTGGACCTCTTGGACCTGGCATAAAAAAAAAAAAAATTAGGCAGGAGAAAGAAGTTTTAAATTTGCAGCACAATAATTATTGCTCATGAATATAGAGTAGAAGTGAGTAGAGTAGAGTAGAGTAGAGTAGAGTAGAGTAGAGTAGAGTAGAGTAGAATAGAGTAGAGTAGAATAGAGTAGAGTAGAGTAGAGTAGAGTAGAGTAGAGTAGAGTAGAGTAGAGTAGAGTAGAATAGAGTAGAGTAGAGTAGAGTAGAATAGAGTAGAATAGAGTAGAGTAGAGTAGAATAGAATAGAGTAGAGTAGAGTAGAATAGAGTAGAGTAGAGTAAAGTAGAGTAGATTAGAGTAGAGTAGAGTAGAGTAGAGTAGAGTAGAGTAGAGTAGAACAGAATAAAATAGAGTAGAGTAGAGTAGAGTAGAGTAGAACAGAATAAAATAGAGTAGAGTAGAGTAGAATAGAATATAACAGAATAGAATAGAATAGAACGAGGGATAAATATTAACTGCAATGATTTCTTCACACAGATTTGTGTTCCTTAAAGTTGGTGCTAAGCCTAAGGTTTCTTGAACTGCCATAATTTTGCTCCCTTCAACATCTGCTTTTTGTGATGCCAGCGAACAATTTCTCTCGCGAGACCAGCAAAAGCCGTGCAGTTCAGGAGCTGATAGTTGGTGACTGCTGGACAACCCGTGAGCTAGAGTTGACCACTAACATTGTACACTTATTCCTCAATTTGAAAGCCAAGCACAGATCTGCTTTAATGTTCTTCATTTTCAAAAACTCGTAATTTTATTACTTATTCATGTCTTTTCTTCGCTGATCGTTTATTATCAAAATTCTGTTGTACTGTTGTTGTGCTACTATAGAATAGCACACAAGCACGTATTTGCTCAGACCATTCTTAAGTAGTATTTTCCTTTGACTTTAATGCAAATTACATCATCTTCTACTGAGATGTTATTTGTACTTCATCGCTCTCCTGAGTCCTTTACTTTGTACTATGTTCTCACGGTTCCTTATTATTTTACCCTTTATTTAGACTGCTATTTCTGTTTTGGCCACATTTGGATTGCTCAAATTTCTTCACATGTTCTATTTATTATGTTCAATAATAGGTACATATCTCGTTTATTTCATTTTATTTTTGCTTTTTTATTTGCATATCATAAGTTATTCTTCATTGAATGTTCATTATAATTTCTGAGAGGACTTTAACCTACCGTCGTCTCATACTAGACCACAGCCAACTATAGATTTACTTAGACCTGCGGGCTGAGAGGAAATGCACGGAAAATCTCCAACAAACGTGACGTTTTCAGCTTTGCTAGCAGATCCGGTTATGGGTAGAGTGATGTCAGCCGTCCTATAGTTGAAACGGTCACGTTAGTTGGAAGATCTTCTGGTTTGATTTTCTGTCCACAGACCTTAGTAAATCTATAGCTGGCTGTGGTTATTTCACGCAAAGCTATCCACAGATTTTGGAATTATGTTGATGGCTTTGGAACATGCCACAAACGGCTGTACCTACAATAGAGCTGATGACGTCATTCGGCAATATGGCGAACTTCGTAAGCGAAAACTGAAGCAATACAGCCCCGCTTATCAAGACTGGTTGAAGCAATTAGGGGAGGGGGGGGGGGTTGGGAAAGAAAGAAAAGGAGAAGATGCTAGGCGAAGGAAGATATGAGAAGACAACAGTCAAAGAATGGTTAAGTTTGGATTTTGTAGAGCCTATGATGAACGCGAAAGACATACAGAGAAAGAGAGAGAGAGAGAGAGAGAAAGAGAGAGAGAGAGAAAGAGAGAGAGAGAGAGAGTTGGCGATTGTTAGTTGCAGGCATTCACGCAATGATCACCGACAGTAAGAAACAAAAACACACAGAGATAGAGAGAGAGAGAGAATACAATTAAAATACAAAACATGAATATCTGTTTATAGCTCAGTTGAGAGAGAGAGAGAGAGAGAGAGAGAGAGAGAATACTATTTAAATTATAAATATATGTTTATAGCTCTGTTGAGAGAGAGAGAGAGAGAATACAATTGAAATACAAAACATGAATATCTGTTCATAGCCCAGTTGAGAAAGAGAGAGAGAGAGAGAGAAAGAGAAAGAAAAAGAGAGAAAGAGTACAATTGAAAACCGAACCATTTATATCTGTTCATAGCTCAGCTTAACTCCGATCTCTCGTAGTAAAAAAAAAGTAAAGTACCCCCGTCACGCCAAGTGGCGTATAGGGAAATATGGTGTTAGTGACCCTATATTTTACAGACCTTCAGCACATGATTTTTGGGGTAATGTGGTCGGTATTACGCCCGTGCTGCTTTTACTTTCCCAGAAAAAATCCGGTACCCATTTAAGGCTGGGTGAACCCGGAGCCGTCGGTTGGGATCGAACCCTACCCCTTGTCCGTAGTAGTCCAGTTCACTAACCACTGAGCTATCGCGGCTCCTACTAATTTTTAGGGAATTAGTAAAACCCAGGTGTCCTCGCCAGGATTACGAACCCCGGCTGTTGCCGTGGTAAGCCAACCGCCTATCGATTGCGCTAACCGGACACCCTTCCGATCTCTCGTGATCTTCAATATGTATTCAGTTCCCCGTTGTTTCCCCATGAATTCTTTTGATTATGATAATTTATAATTCCACATCATCCCTCTTTAGTCTCTACTACAATAAAACATATCACTTGAGGTAGGGTTTTCCTTCAAGGTGAACTGCCGATATATAATAAAAATCCCATCTATTCTATCTTCACTTAACACACTAACAAATACATTTTCCCATCACTAGATTGTCTCATATAAAATATAGAGAGCAGACACATTAAACTTACACATTGTTCTTTTGTTTATTGAGGACACTCAGAGGAACACACAAATATAGCGTCATTCATGTTTGATTACATATGAACTCTTTATTTTGCAAAATGCTAACTCGTAATTCATCTTCTTTTGTATACAGGACCAGAATTATTGTAATCGGACAGTTTACTATATAGTGTTCCAATATCTTATTGAGTAAACAGGAGGACTTCGGCACAGAGCATGGGCTTCGTATCACGGCGATGGTCCCTAGATAAATTCGAGAATGGTTAGTTTACATGATAATTCCATTATGATTTTTATTTTATCTCTGGAGAGTGTCGGGGGTTTTCTGTGAGACTGGAGAATAAAGGCAAGATGTCCACTACAGTCGCTAAGAGATGTTCGGGTGAAATTTTATAAATGCCAACCCTGTCAGTAAACTTAGTTTGACCCTTCATCATTTTTATGAAGGTTGTCGTTTTATTTCCTGAAACTTTAATTGACGGCGGCATACACTGTCCTTTCTTTTCGTTTATGATAACTTCCGGTTCCAAGGTGGTGAAATAGGGATTATGTTCCATCGACCGCCTCAGGATTTGTTTGACGACTGATCATTTTCAGTTCTCTAATTTTGTCGCTGTGCTAACGTCAATCGGAGGTCCAAACTTGAGGATTCTGCACCGGTGCTACGGAGTTCACGCACCTGGCTGCGGTCTTTTCAGTGGATCAGGTGGTGTGAATACGTCTTTTGTTGTCAACAAAACTAACCAGATCTCTCACAGAACATCACATTCACCATAGCCCGCCTGATGGAATTTCTGTTTCTAGCCAGATCTCTCACAGAACATCATATAGCCTGCCGGAAGGAAATTCTGTCTCTAGTCAGATCTCTCACAGAACATCACATTCACCATAGCCCGCCTGATGGAATTTCTCTCTCTAGCCAGATCTCTCACAGAACATCACACTCACCATAGCCCACCTGAAGGAATTTCTGTCTCTAACCAGATCTCCTACAAAACGTCACATTCACCACAGCTCGTCTGAAAGAATCTCAGTCTCTAGCCAGATCCCCCACAGAACGTCACATTCACTACAGCTCGTCTGAAAGAATCTCAGTCTAGCCAGATCTCCTACAGAACGTCACATTCACCACAGCTCGTCTGAAAGAATCTCAGTCTCTAGCCAGATCTCCTACTTCTTCTTTATTCCCGTTCAAGGTCTCTTTTTTGCTTTCTTCTGCAAATATTCTTTACACTTTAAACTGGAATACGAAGCCTATATTTTACCACCCATTTCCGATAAGAGTAGGTATTCAGTCTCATCTATCTTGAGATAAGGGCTTGCTGAAGTACCACAAGTGACGTAAATCATACCATGATGGCCAGTCATTCCGGTCTCCCCGGGTGGACCCCGAGGACCTTGATCGCCTTTAGGTCCAGCAGGTCCTGGTGACCCTTCAGATCCCTTCTCTCCTGTCAAAGAAACAATAAAAGCAATTCTTAGAAAAACGGCAGTCTATGGTTTTTACCATGTTCCCTATGGGGAGCACAAGCGTCTGCGCCTCGGAGTCGCAAAAGCAGGGCCGGCGCACCATCAAGACCTAGAAGCTCTACCTCCCTGTGGTTTCCCCCCGGTAACAGTCTGCGTCAAAGCACGCTAGTTAAGAGAAGCTAGGGTCGCCGTGTTCCCGGTAGTGGTGACTGTTACTGGTAGAAATAACAAGTAAAGCGCCCCGTTATGTTACGTGGCGTATAAGGAATATGGTGTTAGTGACTATAATATTTATAGACCGTCGGCACATGATTTTTGGGATAATTTTGTTACCGATATAGAGGACCTAGTATTGGAGTACCTCTGAGCTGGATTAGTAGTTTCACAGCGTAGCCTGGGATAGATGAACTCCAAATTCTCCAGTAAGAGCCGAGAATGTCACGAAAGCCATTGTGACACGCCATATCAATGAGTAAAATGGCACCCTGCCCACATCAACTCGTGGCATTACATCAACAACAACCAGGTTCTCTTGTAGTGCGGAGTACACTTTTAATGTTTCCAAAACACAACTATTTACATTTGTAATTTAAACGTCAATTTCTTATGAATTGTTGATAATTAAATCTAGAACACCAAAAATTGAAGATGGTATGAAAAAGTGTAAAGTGCACTCGACTACTTGGCCAGAGGTTCCTTTCCTAACTGCAACACATATTTGTATCTTCACTCGACAAGGCCTTGGAATTGACCAAGTTGCTAGAACTACAGCTAGAGATTGCGTGTGGGTAAAGTTGTATGTAAAGCTGATCATATTATTCGTGAATATAGCGATGTTCACATAATAAAATATTTATACAAACGCCATATTTACGAGTAGTTTACACTTGGTTAAACATGTTTTTTGCAAAACTGAACGTGTAAACATATCACTTGAGGTAGGGTTTTCCTTTAAGGTGAACTGCCGATATATAATAACAATCCCATTTATGCTATCTTCACTTATCACACTAACAAATACATTTTCCCATCACTAGATTGTCTCATATAAAATATAGAGAGCAGACACATTAAACTTAGCTGATCATGTTATTCGTGAATATAGCGATGTTCACATAATAAAATATTTATACTAACGCCATATTTACGAGTAGATTACACTTGGTTAAAAATATTTTTTGCAAAACTGAACGTGCAAGGAAATCGCCATTTAGAAAATTACACATCGAATTCAGCTATTATTTCAAAATACACTTTGAAATGATGCAATGACAAATTTAAAATTGAAACATTCGTACATTCTGTGCTAATTTTATAGCAAATTAATTCTTTATTTCTCTTTCTTTTTTCTTTCTTTTTTTCTTTCTTTTTCCTTTTTCTTCGCTCCTGCTGCAACTGCTGTGTTCACTTCCTTGCGATAACCTACAAAATCCGTCATTATTTTTTGATGAGCTGTAGGCTGGAACACAACAGGAGGATGACACAGTGGACTCACGATCAACACGGTGTCTCCATCCACGACCTTTTCCCTCAGAGTGTCAAGAAGCTAATGGTTTGAAGCACTCAAATGGTGGTACCACTTCTGACGATCAGATGTTGCCACGTTAAAGCTCTATAAAGTTTACAGGCTAAAAATGCACTGAGTTAAACTATTCAAGAAACCATATCTCAAGCTAAATTCATCATCATCATCATTGAGTGCCGTCTCCGCATCGAAGGTTGACTATCATGGAGCGCATATTCCACGCTGTCTCTTGCTTTGATAGTGAAGGTTGTCTTAGGCTGACTCGTCCATCCTTTGATGTTACGCGTCCACGTTAGTCATGGTCTGCCTCAGCCTGTTTTACCTTCTATTTTCCCTTCCAAGATTACTTTTTAGTAGGCTCCTGTGTCTTTTAACATGCCCCAAAAATCGCATTTGTCTTGTTTGAATTGTATTTAGTAGTTCTCGTTTCATTTTTAGCTGCTTAAGACTTCATCGTTTGTTTTCTTTTCTTTCCATCCAATTCAACATAATCTATATTATCCACATTTCAAAGGCTTCAATATTCTGTTCTGTTTTCTTGTCTATTGTCCCTGTTTCTGCACCATTCAGGAATGTTGAGAAGATATAACATTTTGCTATTCTTAGTTTTAGCCATACTAAAAATTACTTCAACTATATATGAATGCATACAAACATAGTATGTGAGGCTGTGTACTAACAGTATACTTTCAGGGTGCTATAAACATAGTATGTGAGGCTGTGTACTAACAGTACACGTTCGGGGTGCTATAAACATAGTATGTGAGGCTGTGTACTAGCAGTATACATTCGGGGTGCTATAAACATAGTATGTGAGGCTGTGTACTAAAAGTATACATTCGGGGTGCTATAAACATAGTATGTGAGGCTGTGTACTAACAGTACACGTTCGGGGTGCTATAAACATAGTATGTGAGGCTTTGTACTAACAGTACACGTTCGGGGTGCTATAAACATAGTATGTGAGGCTGTGTACTAGCAGTATACATTCGGGGTGCTATAAACATAATATTTGAGGCTGTGTACTAGCAGTATACATTCGGGGTGCTATAAACATAGTATGTGAGGCTGTGTACTAGCAGTATACATTCGGGGTGCTATAAACATAGTATGTGAGGCTGTGTACTAGCAGTATACATTCGGGGTGCTATAAACATTGTATGTGAGGCTGTGTACTAGCAGTATACATTCGGGGTGCTATAAACATAGTATGTGAGGCTGTGTACTAACAGTACACATTCGGGGTGCTATAAACATAGTATGTGAGGCTGTGTACTCAAAGTATACATTCGGGGTGCTATAAACATAGTATGTGAGGCTGTGTACTAAAAGTATACATTCGGGGTGCTATAAACATAGTATGTGAGGCTGAGTATACATTCGGGGTGATATAAACATAGTATGTGAGGTTGTGTACTAAAAGTATACATTCGGGGTGCTATAAACATAGTATGTGAGGCTGTGTACTAAAAGTATACATTCGGGGTGCTATAAATATACTGGATACAAATAATAATAAATAAATATTATTATATAGGGAACTTCCGAGGCGATAATAGGAAATAATAGAACGAAAAAGTATGTGTTAGCACTCGGAAAAATTGACAGACAAACAACAACAGAAAAAAAAAACGAAGAACAATATATGGTCCGAAGCGGGATCGAACCCGTACTATATAGAACCCGTACTGTGATCGTTACCCTATGCTATAGTCATTGAGAACGCCTTCGTGTAAGACACTGCTACAATAGCTAAATTTTTTAGTTAGCTGCGTGGCAGTGTGCCAAGCGTTCGGCTTCTCGTGGCAAGGCGCGGTGCCAGGGAGTACGGGTTCGATCCCGCTTCGGACCATATATTGTTCTTCGTTTTTTTCTGTTGTTGTTTGTCTGTCAATTTTTCCGAGTGCTAACACATACTTCTTTGTTCTATTATTCCCTGCTATAAACATAGTATGTGAGGCTGTGTACTAGCAGAATACATTCGGGGTGCTATAAACATAGTATGTGAGGCTGTGTTCTAACAGTATACATTCGGGGTGCTATAAATAGTGTTACCTCTGGGCCCAGGTGGTCCTCTCATTGACTCTAAGTCGGCCATGTTCATTGCTATAGAGGTCTGATCAGCATCGTCACCTTTATCACCTGTTAACGAAGACAAAAAGTGGGATGATTTAACTTATAAAAACAGTTTGGGCAAGTCATCTTCATTCATGAGTACCCTGCAACGTCAGCATCTGGACAGAATCAGTCGGGGTTCAAAGCTAACCACAGGTGATGGTCATTAAAAAAAGTAGAAAAAGAAATTAATCTGTGGGTTCTTCATGACATTTTACCCACCTCTGATCTCCTCTTCTCTTGAGGACTGCCATCCGATGTCTAGTCCTGTCGTATAACAGTAATAAACAGGAAGTCCCGTGTGAACTTGCGCACGTTAAAGAACCCTTGGTAGTTAAAATAGAAAAGAGTAGGTCATAACATTCGGCAGCTGCTGGAGTATAATTGTCATCAAAAACCTGCCAACACCGTGGATCTTAGGCCGTGCTACGGAGATCGTGCACGTAGATGAGGGTTTTCCTCTGATTTTATAGATATTCTATTCTCAAGTGGGATATCGAAGTACCGATTGATTCGTCCTGTTTGCAGTGATGATGGTCCTAACACCAACAATAAACTCATGTATGTGATAATGGAAACAAGAACACTCAAAGTATAATGAGAGGGACGGATACCTCAAACTATCGAGGAGGGATCAAGTCATCATATTTCGCCTGCGCACTGGCCACAACAAAATGAGAAATCACACGCTCATTTAACTCAAAGTAGAAACTACTAATTAGAATTCTAACTATAACAAAATTAAGAAAAATACAAAATAAGAAACAACTTGTGGATCAAATATTAAGAACAGTCATCATCATCGAGTGCCTTCTCCGCAACGATGGTTGGCTACCATGGAGCGCCATTCTGCTCTGTCTCTTGCTTTGATGGTGCAGGTTGTCATAGGCTGATTTGTCTATCTTTTTATGTTACTCGTCCACGTTAGTCTTGGTCTGTCTCTGCCTCTTTTACCTTGTATTTTCCCCTCCAGGATCACTTTTTAGTAGGCTATTGTGTCTTTTAACATGGCCCAAAAATCGCAATTGTCATGTTTGAATTGTGCTTAGTAGTTCTCTTTTCATCTTTAGTTGTTTTAAGACTTCATCGTTTGTTTTCTTTTCCTTCCATCCAACTCTACCTATTCTTCTATATATCCACATTTCAAAGGCTTCAATTCTCTGTTCTGTTTTCTTGTCTAATATCCATGTTTCTGCACCATATAGGAATATTAAGAAGATGTAACATTTTGCTATTCTTAGTTTTAGCCCTGTGTTATTTGTTTTGATGTTAGTATGTTCTTCATGGGATTTAAAATTAATTTTTGCAACTCCTATTCTTTTGTTTATTTCAGTTGTACATTTTCCATAAGAACAGTAGGAAAAAAAATAAGCAACAATCTTGTGGGGTGATAAACCATTCAGAACTGTAGCCAAACAAGAAATAAGCAACAATCTTGTGGGGTGATAAACCATTCAGAACTGTAGCCAAACAAGAAATAAGCAACAATCTTGTGGGGTGATAAACCATTCAGAACTGTAGCCAAACAAGAAATAAGCAACAATCTTGTGGGGCGATAAACCATTCATAACTGTAGCCAAACAAGAAATAAGCAACAATCTTGTGGGGTGATAAACCATTCATAACTGTAGCAAATAAGAAATAAGCAACAATCTTGTGGGGTGATAAACCATTCAGAACTGTAGCCAAATAAGAAATAAGCAACAATCTTGTGGGGTGACAAACCATTCAGAACTATAGCAAAATAAGAAATAAGCAACAATCTTGTGGTGTGACAAACCATTCAAAACTATAGCAAAATAAGAAATAAGCAACAATCTTGTGGGGTGACCAACCATTCAGAACTGTAGCAAAATAAGAAATAAGCAACAATCTTGTGGGGTGACCAACCATTCAGAACTGTAGCAAAATAAGAAATAAGCAACAATCTTGTGGGGTGATAAACCATTCAGAACTGTAGCAAAATAAGAAATAAGCAACAATCTTGTGGGGTGATAAACCATTCAGAACTGTAGCAAAATAAGAAATAAGCAACAATCTTGTGGGGTGATAAACCATTCAGAACTGTAGCCAAATAAGAAATAAGCAACAATCTTGTGGGGTGACCAACCATTCAGAACTGTAGCAAAATAAGAAATAAGCAACAATCTTGTGGGGTGACCAACCATTCAGAACTGTAGCAAAATAAGAAATAAGCAACAATCTTGTGGGGTGACAAACCATTCAGAACTATAGCAAAATAAGAAATAAGCAACAATCTTGTGGTGTGACAAACCATTCAAAACTATAGCAAAATAAGAAATAAGCAACAATCTTGTGGGGTGACCAACCATTCAGAACTGTAGCAAAATAAGAAATAAGCAACAATCTTGTGGGGTGACCAACCATTCAGAACTGTAGCAAAATAAGAAATAAGCAACAATCTTGTGGGGTGATAAACCATTCAGAACTGTAGCAAAATAAGAAATAAGCAACAATCTTGTGGGGTGATAAACCATTCAGAACTGTAGCAAAATAAGAAATAAGCAACAATCTTGTGGGGTGATAAACCATTCAGAACTGTAGCCAAATAAGAAATAAGCAACAATCTTGTGGGGTGACCAACCATTCAGAACTGTAGCAAAATAAGAAATAAGCAACAATCTTGTGGGGTGACCAACCATTCAGAACTGTAGCAAAATAAGAAATAAGCAACAATCTTGTGGGGTGATAAACCATTCAGAACTGTAGCCAAATAAGAAATAAGCAACAATCTTGTGGGGTGATAAACCATTCATAACTGTAGCAAAATAAGAAATAAGCAACAATCTTGTGGGGTGACCAACCATTCAGAACTGTAGCAAAATAAGAAATAAGCAACAATCTTGTGGGGTGATAAACCATTCAGAACTGTAGCCAAATAAGAAATAAGCAACAATCTTGTGGGGTGATAAACCATTCAGAACTGTAGCAAAAAAAGAAATAAGCAAGAATCTTGTGGGGTGATAAACCATTCAGAACTGTAGCCAAATAAGAAATAAGCAACAATCTTGTGGGATGACAAACCATTCAGAACTGTAGCAAAATAAGAAATAAGCAACAATCTTGTGGGGTGATAAACCATTCAGAACTGTAGCCAAATAAGAAATAAGCAACAATCTTGTGGGGTGATAAACCATTTATAACTGTAGCCAAATAAGAAATAAGCAACAATCTTGTGGGGTGATAGACCATTCAGAACTGTAGCCAAATAAGAAATAAGCAACAATCTTGTGGGGTGATAAACCATTCAGAACTGTAGCAAAATAAGAAAAATGCAACAATCTTGTGGGGTGATAAACCATTCAGAACTGTAGCCAAATAAGAAATAAGCAACAATCTTGTGGGGTGATAAACCATTCAGAACTGTAGCAAAAAAAGAAATAAGCAACAATCTAGTGGGGTGATAAACCATTCAGAACTTTAGCCAAATAAGAAATAAGCAACAATCTTGTGGGATGACAAACCATTCAGAACTGAAGCAAAATAAGAAATAAGCAACAATCTTGTGGGGTGATAAACCATTCAGAACTGTAGCCAAATAAGAAATAATCAACAATCATGTGCGGGGATAAACCATTCAAAACTGTAGCAAAATAAGAAATAAGCAACAATCTTGTGGGGTGACAAACCATTCATAACTGTAGCAAAATAAGAAATAAGCAACAATCTTGTGGGGTGATAAACCATTCAGAACTGTAGCCAAATAAGAAATAAGCAACAATCTTGTGGGGTGATAAACCATTCAGAACTGTAGCAAAATAAGAAATAAGCAACAATCTTTTGGGTGATAAACCATTCAGAACTATAGAAAAAAAAGAAATAAGCAACAATCTTGTGGGATGACAAACCATTCAGATCTATAGCAAAATAAGAAATAAGCAACAATCTTGTGGAGTGATAAACCATTCAGAACTGTAGCCAAAAAAGAAATAAGCAACAATCTTGTGGGGTGATAAACCATTCATAACTGTAGCAAAAAAAGAAATAAGCAACAATCTTGTGGGGTGATAAACCATTCAGAACTGTAGCCAAATAAGAAATAAGCAACAATCTTGTGGGATGACAAACCATTCAGAACTGTAGCCAAATAAGAAATAAGCAACAATCTGGTGGGGTGATAAACCATTCAGAACTGTAGCCAAATAAGAAATAAGCAACAATCTTGTGGGGTGATAAACCATTTATAACTGTAGCCAAAAAGAAATAAGCAACAATCTTGTGGGGTCATAAACCATTCAGAACTGTAGCAAAATAAGAAATAAGCAACAATCTTGTGGGGTGATAAACCATTCAGAACTGTAGCAAAATAAGAAATAAGCAACAATCTTGTGGGGTGATAAATATTCAGAACTGTAGCCAAATAAGAAATAAGCAACAATCTTGTGGGGTGATAAACCATTCAGAACTGTAGCAAAATAAGAAATAAGCAACAATCTTGTGGGGTGATAAACCATTCAGAACTTTAGCCAAATAAGAAATAAGCAACAATCTTGTGGGATGAAAAACCATTCAGAACTGTAGCAAAATAAGAAATAAGCAACAATCTTGTGGGGTGATAAACCATTCAGAACTGTAGCAAAAAAAGAAATAAGCAACAATCTTGTGGGGTGATAAACCATTCAGAACTGTAGCAAAATAAGAAATAAGCAACAATCTTGTGGGGTGACAAACCATTCATAACTGTAGCCAAAAAAGAAATAAGCAACAATCTTGTGGGGTTATAAACCATTCAGAACTGTAGCCAAATAAGAAATAAGCAACAATCTTGTGGGGTGACAAACCTTTCAGAACTGTAGCAAAATAAGAAATAAGCAACAATCTTGTGGGGTGATAAACCATTCAGAACTATAGCAAAAAAAGAAATAAGCAACAATCTTGTGGGGTGATAAACCATTCAGAACTGTAGCCAAATAAGAAATAAGCAACAATCTTGTGGGGTGACAAACCTTTCAGAACTGTAGCAAAATAAGAAATAAGCAACAATCTTGTGGGGTGATAAACCATTCAGAACTGTAGCCAAATAAGAAATAAGCAACAATCTTGTGGGGTGATAAACCATTCAGAACTGTAGCAAAATAAGAAATAAGCAACAATCTAGTGGGGTGATAAACCATTCAGAACTTTAGCCAAATAAGAAATAAGCAACAATCTTGTGGGATGACAAACCATTCAGAACTGTAGCAAAATAAGAAATAAGCAACAATCTTGTGGGGTGATAAACCATTCAGAACTGTAGCCAAATAAGAAATAAGCAGCAATCTTGTGCGGTGATAAACCATTCAAAACTGTAGCAAAATAAGAAATAAGCAACAATCTTGTGGGGTGACAAACCATTCATAACTGTAGCAAAATAAGAAATAAGCAACAATCTTGTGGGGTGATAAACCATTCAGAACTGTAGCCAAATAAGAAATAAGCAACAATCTTGTGGGGTGACAAACCTTTCAGAACTGTAGCAAAATAAGAAATAAGCAACAATCTTTTGGGGTGATAAACCATTCAGAACTATAGAAAAAAAAGAAATAAGCAACAATCTTGTGGGATGACAAACCATTCATAACTGTAGCAAAATAAGAAATAAGCAACAATCTTGTGGAGTGATAAACCATTCAGAACTGTAGCCAAAAAAGAAATAAGCAACAATCTTGTGGGGTGATAAACCATTCATAACTGTAGCAAAAAAAGAAATAAGCAACAATCTTGTGGGGTGATAAACCATTCAGAACTGTAGCCAAATAAGAAATAAGCAACAATCTTGTGGGATGACAAACCATTCAGAACTGTAGCCAAATAAGAAATAAGCAACAATCTGGTGGGGTGATAAACCATTCAGAACTGTAGCCAAATAAGAAATAAGCAAGAATCTTGTGGGGTGATAAACCATTTATAACTGTAGCCAAAAAAGAAATAAGCAACAATCTTGTGGGGTGATAAACCATTCAGAACTGTAGCAAAATAAGAAATAAGCAACAATCTTGTGGGGTGATAAACCATTCAGAACTGTAGCAAAATAAGAAATAAGCAACAATCTTGTGGGGTGATAAACCATTCAGAACTGTAGCCAAATAAGAAATAAGCAACAATCTTGTGGGGTGATAAACCATTCAGAACTGTAGCAAAAAAAGAAATAAGCAACAATCTTGTGGGGTGATAAACCATTCAGAACTGTAGCCAAATAAGAAATAAGCAACAATCTTGTGGGATGACAAACCATTCAGAACTGTAGCAAAATAAGAAATAAGCAACAATCTTGTGGGGTGATAAACCATTCAGAAATGTAGCCAAATAAGAAATAAGCAACAATCTTGTGGGGTGATAAACCATTCAGAACTGTAGAAAAATAAGAAATAAGCAACAATCTTGTGGGGTGACAAACCATTCATAACTGTAGCCAAATAAGAAATAAGCAACAATCTTATGGGGTGATAAACCATTCAGAACTGTAGCCAAATAAGAAAAAAGCAACAATCTTGTGTTGTGACAAACCTTTCAGAACTGTAGCAAAATAAGAAATAAGCAACAATCTTGTGGGGTGATAAATCATTCAGAACTATAGCAAAAAAAGAAATAAGCAACAATCTTGTGGGATGACAAACCATTCATAACTGTAGCCAAATAAGAAATAAGCAACAATCTTGTGGGGTGACCAACCATTCAGAACTGTAGCCAAATTAGAAATAAGGAACAATCTTGTGGGGCGATAAACCATTAAGAACTGTAGCCAAATAAGAAATAAGCAACAATCTTGTGGGGTGATAAACCATTCAGAACTGTAGCCAAATAAGAAATAAGCAACAATCTTGTGGGGCAATAAACCATTAAGAACTGTAGCCAAATAAGAAATAAGCAACAATCTTGTGGGGTGATAAACCATTTAGAACTGTAGCCAAATAAGAAATAAGCAACAATCTTGTGGGGTGACAAACCATTCAGAACTGTAGCAAAATAAGAAATAAGCAACAATCTTGTGGGGTGATAAACCATTCAGAACTATAGCAAAATAAGAAATAAGCAACAATCTTGTGGGATGACAAACCATTCATAACTGTAGCCAAATAAGAAATAAGCAACAATCTTTTGGGTGACCAACCATTCAGAACTGTAGCCAAATAAGAAATAAGCAACAATCTTGTGGGGCGATAAACCATTAAGAACTGTAGCCAAATAAGAAATAAGCAACAATCTTGTGGGGTGATCAACCATTCAGAACTATAGCAAAATAAGAAATAAGCAACAATCTTGTGGGGTGATAAACCATTCAGAACTGTAGCCAAATAAGAAATAAGCAACAATCTTGTGGGGTGATAAACCATTCAGAACTATAGAAAAAAAAGAAATAAGCAACAATCTTGTGGGATGACAAACCATTCAGATCTATAGCAAAATAAGAAATAAGCAACAATCTTGTGGAGTGATAAACCATTCAGAACTGTAGCCAAAAAAGAAATAAGCAACAATCTTGTGGGGTGATAAACCATTCATAACTGTAGCAAAAAAAGAAATAAGCAACAATCTTGTGGGGTGATAAACCATTCAGAACTGTAGCCAAATAAGAAATAAGCAACAATCTTGTGGGATGACAAACCATTCAGAACTGTAGCCAAATAAGAAATAAGCAACAATCTGGTGGGGTGATAAACCATTCAGAACTGTAGCCAAATAAGAAATAAGCAAGAATCTTGTGGGGTGATAAACCATTTATAACTGTAGCCAAAAAAGAAATAAGCAACAATCTTGTGGGGTGATAAACCATTCAGAACTGTAGCAAAATAAGAAATAAGCAACAATCTTGTGGGGTGATAAACCATTCAGAACTGTAGCAAAATAAGAAATAAGCAACAATCTTGTGGGGTGATAAATATTCAGAACTGTAGCCAAATAAGAAATAAGCAACAATCTTGTGGGGTGATAAACCATTCAGAACTGTAGCAAAATAAGAAATAAGCAACAATCTTGTGGGGTGATAAACCATTCAGAACTTTAGCCAAATAAGAAATAAGCAACAATCTTGTGGGATGAAAAACCATTCAGAACTGTAGCAAAATAAGAAATAAGCAACAATCTTGTGGGGTGATAAACCATTCAGAACTGTAGCAAAATAAGAAATAAGCAACAATCTTGTGGGGTGATAAACCATTCAGAACTGTAGCAAAATAAGAAATAAGCAACAATCTTGTGGGGTGACAAACCATTCATAACTGTAGCCAAATAAGAAATAAGCAACAATCTTGTGGGGTGATAAACCATTCAGAACTGTAGCCAAAAAAGAAATAAGCAACAATCTTGTGGGGTGACAAACCTTTCAGAACTGTAGCAAAATAAGAAATAAGCAACAATCTTGTGGGGTGATAAACCATTCAGAACTATAGCAAAAAAAGAAATAAGCAACAATCTTGTGGGTGATAAACCATTCACAACTGTAGCCAAATAAGAAATAAGCAACAATCTTGTGGGGTGACAAACCTTTCAGAACTGTAGCAAAATAAGAAATAAGCAACAATCTTGTGGGGTGATAAACCATTCAGAACTATAGCAAAAAAAGAAATAAGCAACAATCTTGTGGGATGACAAACCATTCAGAACTATAGCAAAATAAGAAATAAGCAACAATCTTGTGGGGTGATAAACCATTCAGAACTGTAGCCAAATAAGAAATAAGCAACAATCTTGTGGGGTGATAAACCATTTATAACTGTAGCCAAATAAGAAATAAGCAACAATCTTGTGGGGTGATAAACCATTCAGAACTGTAGCCAAATAAGAAATAAGCAACAATCTTGTAGGGTGATAAACCATTCAGAACTGTAGCAAAATAAGAAATAAGCAACAATCTTGTGGGGTGATAAACCATTCAGAACTGTAGCCAAATAAGAAATAAGCAACAATCTTGTGGGGTGATAAACCATTCAGAACTGTAGCAAAATAAGAAATAAGCAACAATCTAGTGGGGTGATAAACCATTCAGAACTTTAGCCAAATAAGAAATAAGCAACAATCTTGTGGGATGACAAACCATTCAGAACTGTAGCAAAATAAGAAATAAGCAACAATCTTGTGGGGTGATAAACCATTCAGAACTGTAGCCAAATCAGAAATAAGCAACAATCTTGTGCGGTGATAAACCATTCAAAACTGTAGCAAAATAAGAAATAAGCAACAATCTTGTGGGGTGACAAACCATTCATAACTGTAGCAAAATAAGAAATAAGCAACAATCTTGTGGGGTGATAAACCATTCAGAACTGTAGCCAAATAAGAAATAAGCAACAATCTTGTGGGGTGACAAACCTTTCAGAACTGTAGCAAAATAAGAAATAAGCAACAATCTTGTGGGATGACAAACCATTCAGAACTGTAGCCAAATAAGAAATAAGCAACAATCTGGTGGGGTGATAAACCATTCAGAACTGTAGCCAAATAAGAAATAAGCAACAATCTTGTGGGGTGATAAACCATTTATAACTGTAGCCAAAAAAGAAATAAGCAACAATCTTGTGGGGTCATAAACCATTCAGAACTGTAGCAAAATAAGAAATAAGCAACAATCTTGTGGGGTGATAAACCATTCAGAACTGTAGCAAAATAAGAAATAAGCAACAATCTTGTGGGGTGATAAATATTCAGAACTGTAGCCAAATAAGAAATAAGCAACAATCTTGTGGGGTGATAAACCATTCAGAACTGTAGCAAAATAAGAAATAAGCAACAATCTTGTGGGGTGATAAACCATTCAGAACTTTAGCCAAATAATAAATAAGCAACAATCTTGTGGGATGAAAAACCATTCAGAACTGTAGCAAAATAAGAAATAAGCAACAATCTTGTGGGGTGATAAACCATTCAGAACTGTAGCAAAATAAGAAATAAGCAACAATCTTGTGGGGTGATAAACCATTCAGAACTGTAGCAAAATAAGAAATAAGCAACAATCTTGTGGGGTGACAAACCATTCATAACTGTAGCCAAATAAGAAATAAGCAACAATCTTGTGGGGTGATAAACCATTCAGAACTGTAGCCAAATAAGAAATAAGCAACAATCTTGTGGGGTGACAAACCTTTCAGAACTGTAGCAAAATAAGAAATAAGCAACAATCTTGTGGGGTGATAAACCATTCAGAACTATAGCAAAAAAAGAAATAAGCAACAATCTTGTGGGGTGATAAACCATTCAGAACTGTAGCCAAATAAGAAATAAGCAACAATCTTGTGGGGTGACAAACCTTTCAGAACTGTAGCAAAATAAGAAATAAGCAACAATCTTGTGGGGTGATAAACCATTCAGAACTATAGCAAAAAAAGAAATAAGCAACAATCTTGTGGGATGACAAACCATTCAGAACTATAGCAAAATAAGAAATAAGCAACAATCTTGTGGGGTGATAAACCATTCAGAACTGTAGCCAAATAAGAAATAAGCAACAATCTTGTGGGGTGATAAACCATTTATAACTGTAGCCAAATAAGAAATAAGCAACAATCTTGTGGGGTGATAAACCATTCAGAACTGTAGCCAAATAAGAAATAAGCAACAATCTTGTAGGGTGATAAACCATTCAGAACTGTAGCAAAATAAGAAAAAAGCAACAATCTTGTGGGGTGATAAACCATTCAGAACTGTAGCCAAATAAGAAATAAGCAACAATCTTGTGGGGTGATAAACCATTCAGAACTGTAGCAAAATAAGAAATAAGCAACAATCTAGTGGGGTGATAAACCATTCAGAACTTTAGCCAAATAAGAAATAAGCAACAATCTTGTGGGATGACAAACCATTCAGAACTGTAGCAAAATAAGAAATAAGCAACAATCTTGTGGGTGATAAACCATTCAGAACTGTAGCCAAATCAGAAATAAGCAACAATCTTGTGCGGTGATAAACCATTCAAAACTGTAGCAAAATAAGAAATAAGCAACAATCTTGTGGGGTGACAAACCATTCATAACTGTAGCAAAATAAGAAATAAGCAACAATCTTGTGGGGTGATAAACCATTCAGAACTGTAGCCAAATAAGAAATAAGCAACAATCTTGTGGGGTGACAAACCTTTCAGAACTGTAGCAAAATAAGAAATAAGCAACAATCTTTTGGGGTGATAAACCATTCAGAACTATAGAAAAAAAGAAATAAGCAAAAATCTTGTGGGATGACAAACCATTCATAACTGTAGCAAAATAAGAAATAAGCAACAATCTTGTGGAGTGATAAACCATTCAGAACTGTAGCCAAAAAAGAAATAAGCAACAATCTTGTGGGGTGATAAACCATTCATAACTGTAGCAAAAAAAGAAATAAGCAACAATCTTGTGGGGTGATAAACCATTCATAACTGTAGCCAAAAAAGAAATAAGCAACAAACTTGTGGGGTGATAAACCATTCATAACTGTAGCAAAAAAAGAAATAAGCAACAATCTTGTGGGGTGATAAACCATTCAGAACTGTAGCCAAATAAGAAATAAGCAACAATCTTGTGGGATGACAAACCATTCAGAACTGTAGCCAAATAAGAAATAAGCAACAATCTGGTGGGGTGATAAACCATTCAGAACTGTAGCCAAATAAGAAATAAGCAAGAATCTTGTGGGGTGATAAACCATTTATAACTGTAGCCAAAAAAGAAATAAGCAACAATCTTGTGGGGTGATAAACCATTCAGAACTGTAGCAAAATAAGAAATAAGCAACAATCTTGTGGGGTGATAAACCATTCAGAACTGTAGCAAAATAAGAAATAAGCAACAATCTTGTGGGGTGATAAACCATTCAGAACTGTAGCCAAATAAGAAATAAGCAACAATCTTGTGGGGTGATAAACCATTCAGAACTGTAGCAAAAAAAGAAATAAGCAACAATCTTGTGGGGTGATAAACCATTCAGAACTGTAGCCAAATAAGAAATAAGCAACAATCTTGTGGGATGACAAACCATTCAGAACTGTAGCAAAATAAGAAATAAGCAACAATCTTGTGGGGTGATAAACCATTCAGAACTGTAGCCAAATAAGAAATAAGCAACAATCTTGTGGGGTGATAAACCATTCAGAACTGTAGAAAAATAAGAAATAAGCAACAATCTTGTGGGGTGACAAACCATTCATAACTGTAGCCAAATAAGAAATAAGCAACAATCTTATGGGGTGATAAACCATTCAGAACTGTAGCCAAATAAGAAAAAAGCAACAATCTTGTGGGGTGACAAACCTTTCAGAACTGTAGCAAAATAAGAAATAAGCAACAATCTTGTGGGGTGATAAATCATTCAGAACTATAGCAAAAAAAGAAATAAGCAACAATCTTGTGGGATGACAAACCATTCATAACTGTAGCCAAATAAGAAATAAGCAACAATCTTGTGGGGTGACCAACCATTCAGAACTGTAGCCAAATTAGAAATAAGCAACAATCTTGTGGGGCGATAAACCATTAAGAACTGTAGCCAAATAAGAAATAAGCAACAATCTTGTGGGGTGATAAACCATTCAGAACTATAGCAAAAAAAGAAATAAGCAACAATCTTGTGGGATGACAAACCATTCATAACTGTAGCCAAATAAGAAATAAGCAACAATCTTGTGGGGTGACCAACCATTCAGAACTGTAGCCAAATTAGAAATAAGGAACAATCTTGTGGGGCGATAAACCATTAAGAACTGTAGCCAAATAAGAAATAAGCAACAATCTTGTGGGGTGATAAACCATTCAGAACTGTAGCCAAATAAGAAATAAGCAACAATCTTGTGGGGCGATAAACCATTAAGGACTGTAGCCAAATAAGAAATAAGCAACAATCTTGTGGGGTGATAAACCATTCAGAACTGTAGCCAAATAAGAAATAAGCAACAATCTTGTGGGGTGACAAACCATTCAGAACTGTAGCAAAATAAGAAATAAGCAACAATCTTGTGGGGTGATAAACCATTCAGAACTATAGCAAAATAAGAAATAAGCAACAATCTTGTGGGATGACAAACCATTCAGAACTATAGCAAAATAAGAAATAAGCAACAATCTTGTGGGGTGATAAACCATTCAGAACTGTAGCCAAATAAGAAATAAGCAACAATCTTGTGGGGTGATAAACCATTTATAACTGTAGCCAAATAAGAAATAAGCAACAATCTTGTGGGGTGATAAACCATTCAGAACTGTAGCAAAATAAGAAATAAGCAACAATCTTGTGGGGTGATAAACCATTCAGAACTGTAGCCAAATAAGAAATAAGCAACAATCTTGTGGGTGATAAACCATTCAGAATTGTAGCCAAATAAGAAATAAGCAACAATCTTGTGGGATGACAAACCATTCAGAACTGTAGCAAAATAAGAAATAAGCAACAATCTTGTGGGGTGATAAACCATTCAGAACTGTAGCCAAATAAGAAATAAGCAACAATCTTGTGCGGTGATAAACCATTCAAAACTGTAGCAAAATAAGAAATAAGCAACAATCTTGTGGGGTGACAAACCATTCATAACTGTAGCAAAATAAGAAATAAGCAACAATCTTGTGGGGTGATAAACCATTCAGAAATGTAGCCAAATAAGAAATAAGCAACAATCTTGTGGGGTGACAAACCTTTCAGAACTGTAGCAAAATAAGAAATAAGCAACAAACTTTTGGGTGATAAATCATTCAGAACTATAGAAAAAAAAGAAATAAGCAACAATCTTGTGGGATGACAAACCATTCATAACTGTAGCAAAATAAGAAATAAGCAACAATCTTGTGGAGTGATAAACCATTCAGAACTGTAGCCAAAAAAGAAATAAGCAACAATCTTGTGGGGTGATAAACCATTCAGAACTGTAGCAAAAAAAGAAATAAGCAACAATCTTGTGGGGTGATAAACTATTCAGAACTGTAGCCAAATAAGAAATAAGCAACAATCTTGTGGGATGACAAACCATTTATAACTGTAGCCAAAAAAGAAATAAGCAACAATCTTGTGGGGTGATAAACCATTCAGAACTGTAGCAAACTAAGAAATAAGCAACAATCTTGTGGGGTGATATACCATTCAGAACTGTAGCAAAATAAGAAATAAGCAACAATCTTGTGGGGTGATAAACCATTCAGAACTGTAGCAAAATAAGAAATAAGCAACAATCTTGTGGGGTGATAAACCATTCAGAACTGTAGCAAAATAAGAAATAAGCAACAATCTTGTGGGGTGATAAACCATTCAGAACTTTAGCCAAATAAGAAATAAGCAACAATCTTGTGGGATGACAAACCATTCAGAACTGTAGCAAAATAAGAAATAAGCAACAATCTTGTGGGGTGATAAACCATTCAGAACTGTAGCCAAATAAGAAATAAGCAACAATCTTGTGGGGTGATAAACCATTCAGAACTGTAGCAAAATAAAAAAATAAGCAACAATCTTGTGGGGTGACAAACCATTCATAACTGTAGCCAAATAAGAAATAAGCAACAATCTTGTGGGGTGATAAACCATTCAGAACTGTAGCCAAATAAGAAAAAAGCAACAATCTTGTGGGGTGACAAACCTTTCAGAACTGTAGCAAAATAAGAAATAAGCAACAATCTTGTGGGGTGATAAACCATTCAGAACTATAGCAAAAAAAGAAATAAGCAACAATCTTGTGGGATGACAAACCTTTCAGAACTGTAGCCAAATAAGAAATAAGCAACAATCTTGTGGGGTGACCAACCATTCAGAACTGTAGCCAAATTAGAAATAAGCAACAATCTTGTGGGGCGATAAACCATTAAGAACTGTAGCCAAATAAGAAATAAGCAACAATCTTGTGGGGTGATAAACCATTCAGAACTGTAGCCAAATAAGAAATAAGCAACAATCTTGTGGGGTGATAAACCATTAAGAAACTGTAGCCAAATAAGAAATAAGCAACAATCTTGTGGGGTGATAAACCATTCAGAACTGTAGCCAAATAAGAAATAAGCAACAATCTTGTGGGGTGATAAACCATTCAGAACTATAGCAAAATAAGAAATAAGCAACAATCTTGTGGGATGACAAACCATTCATAACTGTAGCCAAATAAGAAATAAGCAACAATCTTGTGGGGTGACCAACCATTCAGAACTGTAGCCAAATAAGAAATAAGCAACAATCTTGTGGGGCGATAAACCATTAAGAACTGTAGCCAAATAAGAAATAAGCAACAATCTTGTGGGGTGATCAACCATTCAGAACTATAGCAAAATAAGAAATAAGCAACAATCTTGTGGGGTGATAAACCATTCAGAACTGTAGCCAAATAAGAAATAAGCAACAATCTTGTGGGGTGACAAACCATTCAGAACTGTAGCCAAATAAGAAATAAGCAACAATCTGGTGGGGTGATAAACCATTCAGAACTGTAGCCAAATAAGAAATAAGCAACAATCTTGTGGAGTGACCAACCATTCAGAACTGTAGCAAAATAAGAAATAAGCAACAATCTTGTGGGGTGATAAACCATTCAGAACTGTAGCAAACTAAGAAATAAGCAACAATCTTGTGGGGTGATAAACCATTCAGAACTATGGCAAAATAAGAAATAAGCAACAATCTTGTGGGGTGACAAACCATTCATAACTGTAGCAAAAAAAGAAATAAGCAACAATCTTGTGGAGTGACCAACCATTCAGAACTGTAGCAAAATAAGAAATAAGCAACAATCTTGTGGGGTGACCAACCATTCAGAACTGTAGCAAAATAAGAAATAAGCAACAATCTTGTGGGGTGATAAACCATTCAGAACTGTAGCCAAATAAGAAATAAGCAACAATCTTGTGGGGTGACCAACCATTCAGAACTGTAGCCAAATAAGAAATAAGTAACAATCTTGTGGGGTGACAAACCATTCAGATCTATAGCAAAATAAGAAATAAGCAACAATCGTGTGGTGTGACCAACCATTCAGAACTGTAGCAAAATAAGAAATAAGCAACAATCTTGTGGAGTGACCAACCATTCAGAACTATAGCAAAATAAGAAATAAGCAACAATCTTGTGGGGTGATAAACCATTCAGAACTGTAGCCAAATAAGAAATAAGCAACAATCTTGTGGGTGACAAACCATTCAGAACTATAGCAAAATAATAAATAAGCAACAATCTTGTGGAGTGACCAACCATTCAGAACTATAGCAAAATAAGAAATAAGCAACAATCTTGTGGGGTGACAAACCATTCAAAACTGTAGCAAGATAAGAAATAAGCAAACCTTTTACTCCAGTATCGCCCTTTTGGCCAGGTGGACCTAATAGAAGAGAATAAAGTAAAGCAAGCAGTTAAGTGTTTTATTTCACAAAACCGAATAAAACAGATAAGTTAAAACAAACAATGAAACTTTTTTTTCAATATTACAACTTAAATATGACAAAAGTTGAAACAAGCAATGAAGTCATTTTTAATATTTTAACTGAACTCAACAGTTAAACTAGCAATGTAGTCATATATAGTATGTAGTACAGTGTACTATCTTCTTTCCTTCATTATTTGCCTATCAGCGTCGAAGGGAGATATAATTTGGGGTCTTTTGCTCTTCTGTTCGCTTCTGCTGCTGTTATGTTCCCTAGTGTTTCTAATATATTCCGTCTATCCATCTTTTTCGTGGTCGGCCCTTGGGTCTGGTGTTTCCGCAACGTTTATTGAAGGCGCGTTGTGTTTTAATCACACGTGGCCAAGCCATGTTATCTATTGCTTATATTTTTTGGCGGGGATTATTCCTAGCTCTTTTCTCAGTTCTTCATTTCTTATCTTATCTCTCAGGTTGTTTCCTGTCATTCGTCTAACACATTTCATCTCTGCAGGGGTTATTTTTCTTATTGTTCCTGCATCTAGGGTCTAGGACTGGCATTAGTAGCACAAAGTTGGAATGAAAATTGTATTATAGAGTGCCCGTTTTGTTTCTAGAATTATTTCCTTGTAGGATGAAAGCTGCCCAATAATTTGACAACCTTTGTTGCATCTTGAGTCTATTTCTGCTGTTTGTGAATTGTTGTTTTTCACTAGACTTCCGATGTTTTTAATTTCTCTACTTGGTTTTAATTGCCCGCTGTTTATAGTTATTTATATTGATGTTTTTTTTCTCTTTTGCGATATTCTTGACTTCTCTTTTGTTGATGTTGATTTTCATGTTGCATTTTGTTTCTGTGCTATTGAGTCTATTAAATTCTTCTATTTTTCCATGTTTTAGTGCTTGATCATCTACAAATAAAAGCTCGTTGATCTCCTCTGTCTCTGATGGGTTGGCTAACTTGCTTGTATAGTCCATATATGTAATAAACAATAGGTGGGGAGAAGTACGCACCCCTGTTTACACTTGATTAGACTTTGGTCTGTGCAACCTGCTGCTGTTCTGACTGTGCAGCTACTGTTGATGTAAAGACTTTTAATTAGGTTAGTTAGATCTTGACTTACTCCGTATGTTGTTAGTATCTCCCACAATTGTTCAATGTTTACTCCGTCGAATGCTTTTCCCTGGTCAATGAAGGCTATGTACACATTTTGATCGTGCTCCATCGTCTATTCTGCCAGCTGTTTTAATGTGAATAGAACCTCAGTACATCCTCTGTTTTTTTTTTCGGAACCCCATTTGAGAATCGCTTACTACATTCTAGTATATATATATATATATATATATATATATATATATATCGAAGCGGATTATAACAAAAAATTAGACTAAGCAATTAACTATATTTATATTTTACATAACTCAAGTTCAATGAAAAAGTTAAATTATACAATGAAAAGATACTGACTCAACATTAACGAAACAATATATAAATTAAATAAAGCAGGGAAAATACGTTGACAGAACAGACATTAAATAATACAGAAATTATAACCAACGATTTCAAATTATCAGAACAAAACCCATGAAAACAAATGGGAAACACATGCAATGAAGACAATGTGTACAACAAATACTCAATAAACAATCAAAGAATACAATTTGTAATATATTTATTCTTATTAGATTTGTTAACTGTTATATAATCACACTAGGCTTACACCGTTCACTTACACACGGTCCCGTAGGTTCAAACACAGCGTTTTGGCAGAAGTATTGCCGCCCCACTGGGACCTTATAAAGCTAGTTTCACCACCAATGCTCCAGTTAATAAATGCATGAATATATTGCTCAACTGAGAGCCTACTTACAAAACAGAAATCTTGATACCAACGAGGCGTATTTTGATAGAACAAATTATATTAACGTCGATCTAAACTTGTCCCATGCAGCTCCTATCTGACCCTGTTTAGATGGCCAGCTATTTTTAATCGATTCACTTGTCCTCATATTGTTCTTGCTACTCAATTTTCTTTTTTGAGAATCTATCTAGAAAATGTATGTTGTCATTCTTCTTATTATGTTGTCATTCTTAAGTTTATTATATTAGAGAACTAAATGGATAAATCCTAGGTAAATATCAGTATTTTGATATTTTAGAGAGCTATTACGGCTTTCAAGCTCTACTAATAAAATGTATTATCAACTATTACTTATGCACGCGAATGCTGGAAAACAACTAAAGAAATAGAAAATAAACTGGATACATTTGAAAACAAATGCGCGAGGAAAATACTTTGTATACCATGGAATGAGTTCAAGGCTAATGCAGAAATAAGAGAAATGACAAAGTATCCTAAAATATCGACCATAATATATATAATATGTAATATATATAATATATTATATAATATATTATATATATATATATAATATATAGACTGTGGACATCCATTCCATATATATTATATATATGCCATATATAATATATATATAATATATATAAATACACAAAAGATAACAAACGATGAAGCTTTAAAACAGCTAAAAATAAAAAGAGAACTACTAAATACAATCAAGACAAGACAAATGAAATTTTTGGGGCATGTTAAAAGACACAACAGCCTACTAAAAGTAATATTGGAAGGAAAAATACAAGGTAAAAGAGGCAGAGGCAGACCAAGACTAACATGGACGAGTAACATCAAAAGATGGACAAGTCAATCTATGTCAGCCTGCACCATCAAAGAAAGAAACAGAGTAGAATGGCGATCCATGGTAGCCAACCTTCGTTGCGGAGAAGGCCCACGATGATGATGATGAATATATATAATATAATATAACATAATATAATATAATATAACATAACATAACATAACATAACGTAACGTAACGTAACGTAACGTAACGTAACGTAACGTAACGTAACATAACATAACATAACATAATATAATATAATATAATATGATATGATATGATATGATATGATATGATATGATATGATATGATATGATATGATATGATATGATATGATATGATATGATATGATATGATATGATATAATATAATATAATATAATATATATAATATAATATAATATAATATAATATAATATAATATAATATAATATAATATAATATAATATAATATAATATAATATAATATAATATAATATAATATAATATAATATAATATAATATAATATAATATAATATAATAATATAATATAATATAATGTAATATAATATAATATAATATGTTGGCCATGTGATGAGAAGAGATAACAAAAGAATATCAAAGCAGGCCCACGTGTGGGAACCAGAGGGTGAATGAAAAAGAGGCCGACATAGAGCAACACTGAAAAGAACATTAAAGTGAGAGGCAACAACAGCAAGCATTAGCTCCATCGTTGAGATTTAACAACTCGCCCGGAACAGAGCGTGCGGCGAGACACAATGCAGGTCACAAACGGGCGCAGACCCGTGTACATACAACATATATTGTACCTGACTGTCCGTGTACATACAACATATATAGTACCTGATTGTCCGTATGCCGAGCAGTAAACTTGTGCTTCCTTACAGTAGTTCTGTAGTGCAAGTATCTTTGGGCAGAAACAAAATACATATCTTTATTATGGGCCTGTTCGAAGTGCAATTAGGATGACTTGTCGACTAAACTAAATTAAACTAAATTAAACTAAACTAAACTAAACTAAACTAAACTTAAATTAACTTAAATTAACTTAAACTAAACTAAACTAAACTAAACTAAACCATCTCTTTAGAAATATTGTATATGTCAGAAAGTCAAGCAATCATATGCGCAATACACGTCTTATCTCCATACATGCAGTTTCTTTGCTACTGGTCTAGTAGTATGTAGACATGATATTTTGGCCCAACTGCATTGGGGAGACTGTGGACATCAATTCTATCCATGTTTCTTCCCTTACCCCAGGACCTTATATGGCAAACGTCAATGCTGAATATGAGTGCATTATATAACATGATATTCCTCCAAACACTTTGCTAATAATGTCAAGTTTGGAGATACAAAAAAAAAGCAGAATAAGAAAGCATTGGCATAACGGAACTAGGATGTCTTAGAGGGACTAGTTGGTCTCGAGGCAAGACGCCGACCTCGAGACTGAGAGGCTGTGAGTTCAAATTCCCGGCTGCACCCTTTGGGATTTATATTAATGATTTTTCTCTGCGGCAACCACCTCTGGTATCAGCAGAGTGGTCCGGCTTGAAACGTCAATTTCTCATGGACGGACAAAAAATATGAGTACCTCTGAAGACAGAGTTATCTGCCTATGCGGCGAGGGACCCCTGTGCACACGGCTTCCAGGGAAAAATGGATTAACACGTAACAATTTAGTCCCTAGTCTCTAGGGACTTCGTCAGAGGTAAAAGCTGGCGAACGCAAGAAAATAAATAAATAAATAAATAAATAAAAAAAGTAAAAAAAACAAACTAGGATTTCTTAGAAGAATACTGAATGTGACAAGAGAAGGCAGAATCAGAAATAAAAATAAAAGAGCTAGACTAACAGCGCTAGACCTTCAACTACACATTGTTAAATGTCTTTAACGCTTAGAAGTAACATAACTAGAAAAAAAATTGACATAACAGACAATGGGTTAATGAAATAACAGAAATCACGAAGAGGCCTATATAGGAAAGACAACATATTAACCTGATTTCTTTATTTTTCTTTGACGCTGAAAGGCAACAGATGGAAGGGAAAGAAATAAATATACAATGAGGAATACTTTGTAAGTATTATTTGTTATTGAAAGTGTGTCCAGACAGCGGCATACCGCCTGCTATTTTTCATATCGGCGACAAGTTCTTTGACTTGTCCAAGTTGTACATTGCAGTTATATTTGATCATTTGACTGCGACCGCTACTAAGCATCTCATTTGTCCAAAGGTTAAAGGTTGCTGAAACATCCCGAGCAATCATATCATAGTTCATAGGTCAGAAAGCCTTCTGCGGACGAATGTGAGTTGTGCCGTCCATACACTATGATCAATAGCGGATAGTTATTTACTAGCATCAGAATCGCCGAACCATATGTAACCAAGATCTTATTACACTTCCATGTGGTAGTTCAGAAGAATAGATTACCTGTTCTGAGTGAACAGAACTTGAAGAGAAAGGCAAACCCAGGTCAAACATGTATGTCGAATGTGGGCCGAAATTTGCCAAATATAGCAGTTTGACTGTAAAATGTGGTAAGACAGAGAACACACATTTTCTTTCTTTTTCTTTATCAATAATTTTGAGAACGAACGACTGCAAGGAAGAAACTTCGAGCAATCTTTCTGTCGGTGTGAAACTTAAAGCAACCGTTCTGTCAATGTAAACTTAAAGCAACCGTTCTGTCGATGTAAAACTTAAAACAACCGTTCTGTCGATGTAAAATTTAAAACAACCGTTCTGTCGATGTAAAATTTAAAACAACCGTTCTGTCGATGTAGAACTTAAAACAACCGTTCTGGCGATGTAACACTTAAAACAACCGTTCTGTCGGTGTAAACTTAAAACAACCATTCTGTCGATGTAAAACTTAAAGCAACCGTTCTGTCGATGTAAAACTTCAAACGGCCGTTCTGTCGATGTAAAACTTAAAACAACCGTTCTGTCGGTGTACAACTTAAAACAACCATTCTGTCGGTGTAAACTTAAAACAACCGTTCTGTCGATGTAAAACTTAAAACAACCGTTCTGTCGATGTAAAACTTAAAGCAACCGTTCTGTCGATGTAAAACTTAAAGAAACCGTTCTGTCGATGTAAAATTTAAAACAACCGTTCTGTCGATGTAAAACTTAAAACAACCGTTCTGTCGATGTAAAACTTAAAACAACCGTTCTGTCGATGTAAAACTTAAAACAACCGTTCTGTCGATGTAAAACTTAAAACAACCGTTCTGTCAGTGTAAAACTTAAAGCAACCGTTCTGTCGGTGTAAAACTTAAAGCAACCGTTCTGTCGGTGTACAACTTAAAACATCCGTTCTGTCGGTGTAAAACTTAAAACAACCGTTCTGTCAGTGTAAAACTTAAAGCAACTGTTCTGTCGGTGTAAAACTTAAAGGAACTGTTCTGTCGGTGTACAACTTAAAACAACTGTTCTGTCGGTGTACAACTTAAAACAACCGTTCTGTCAGTGTAAAACTTAAAGCAACTGTTCTGTCGGTGTAAAACTTAAAGGAACTGTTCTGTCGGTGTACAACTTAAAATAACTGTTCTGTCGGCGTAAAACTAAAAGCAGCTGATC
This sequence comes from Megaustenia siamemsis, assembly GCA_032433765.1. Classification (NCBI taxonomy): domain Eukaryota; kingdom Metazoa; phylum Mollusca; class Gastropoda; order Stylommatophora; family Ariophantidae; genus Megaustenia; species Megaustenia siamemsis. Next base: position 179,001,737 of record JAVIAB010000092.1, read on the forward strand.
CGCTGGAGTAGATTAATCATTACAATTTCAATACGTTCAACAATGTGTTACTCAATTGATGGTTTTGTGTGCAGCTAAACTATTGTATGTCGTCCCTTAACAAACAATTCAGTGGAAAAAAATAGAAATAGGATTCTCAATGTAAATGAATTAGCTCACAATTTGAATACGATCTCAAGGGAACACGCAATTCTGTTGACGTAAGCAATTAGTGGTTCCATTAACGACTTTTGCCTTATCTTGTGCTATGAAACATTAGTCACAAAAACAAACTTGTTCAGTGCCATCTTATTCTTCATCTGCAGCTATCATCTTTTGTTGGACTAGAAAGGGGTGCGAATAGGAGGCTGCACTAAAAGTCTTATCTGGGCCCCCATTGTGCGTTGTGCAGACTTGCCTCCCTGCGCCAAACCTTCGTTCCGTGGCTGTTGAGTGCGGTTCACTTTGGTTGTACATGCTCTGATTGTCTCATTGAATGTCCCGCATTCCTCGGCGATCTCTAAGCCCTATCTTCATGAAGGTGGGAGCTGAGTCTTTAAAAAAAAAAATCATAATGTGAGAGGGTTAAGACAATATAGAAAGATGCTGATTGAGAACGTCAAGGAATGGGACGGGTCTTAACATTGACAGTTCGTAGATTTTAGCGAATAACAGATTATTTGAGGTGATTAGTTGCGTCAGTTCAGGTAAATGAAATTAAATATTTGGGAACTTTGTTAACCTCAGACGGAAGATGTACAAAAGAGGTGAGATGCAAAATGGTTCAGGCAAAAGCAACTTTCCAAAAAATGAGGAAGATACTATGCAATCCATTTTTGACAATAGAAACAAGAAAAAGAGTTCTTAAATGTTATGTAGAGCCAATCTTAACATATGGATGTAAATCATTGACAATAGGACAACAGACAAGACAATCACTGGATTCTGTAGAATGTGGATTTACAGAAGAATGTGGAGAACACCATGGTCAGATAAGAAGAGTAATGAAAACGTTCTAAAAGAAGTCAAAGAAAAAAGAGCTAATTTCCAATATTAGGAAGAAACAATCATCATTTTTTGGCTATGTAATGAGAAGAGAACAGCTGGAATATGTTGTAACAACTGGGAAAATTGAGGGACGAAGAGATAGAGGAAAGAAAATAGAAAAGATAACAGACAGCTTAAGAGAATGGCTTGGCAGAAGGTCAACAACAGAGATGATAAATAACTGTCGAGATCGAAAGTTGTGGAGAGACATGATCACCTACGCCAGCAGGCCCGGTACTTGATGATGATGATGATTAGATGCGCCAGTACCCCTCCTTCCCCACTCACAAGACTTTTACTGAATCACGTGATACACAAAACGACATAACGTTGCGATATTGGCTATTGTTAGTGAGAAGTACATATATACAGAAAATGTTTGGGGGTAAATGCAGATAAGAAGGCCCTCCTGAGCCGCAACGTCGTTTTGATTTTGTGTTCTCCCTCAACTAGGTAAAGCTGTAACCATGCCGTTTTTTTCACACACACACACCCCATTCATACATAAAGAAAGTGTATGCCAGAGAGAGAGAGAGAGAGAGAGAGAGAATTAATGAAAGAACAGAAAAAAAAGAAAGAGAGAGAGGGAGAAAGAGAGAGAGAGAGAAAGAAAAGAAAATAAAGAGAGAGAGAGAGAGAGAGCAAATGAACTAAAAGAAAAGAAAGAGAGAGAGAGAAAAGAGAGAGCGAGAGAGAGAAAGAAAAGAAAAGAAGAGAGAGAGAGAGAGAGAAAAAGAGAGAGAAAGAAAATAAAGAGAGAGAGAAAAAAAGAGAGAGAGAAAGGGAGAGAAAAAGAACGAAAAGAAAAGAAAGAGAGAGAGAACAGAGAGAGCGAGAGAAAGAAAGAAAAGAAAAGAAAGAGAGAGAGAAAAAAAGAGAGAGAGAAAGAGAGAGAAAAAGAACGAAAAGAAAAAAGAGAGAGAGAGAGAGAAAAGAGAGAGCGAGAGAAAGAAAGAAAGAAAAGAGAGAGAGAGAGAGAGATGGAAGATCGTGGGAAGATTAATACTGTGCTTTGGCAGACCGTCATCGAAGACTGTATTGGCCCTTGTTGTTAGAGCTGACATCTCAGAACTACCGGCAAACCCATAGGTGTTCAGTCATTTGAGATATGGAAGAGCATGCACACTAATTGTTCAAACAGCTTGCTGGATTTATTCACAACTATTTCGCGCTGATAATCATTTCTAGATATTCGGCGCTCTAGATACAGTCTCAAGATTCTTCCCTTCTTTCTTTTTCTTTCTTTCTTTCTTTCTTTCTTTCTTTCTTTCTTTCTTTCTTTCTTTCTTTCTTTCTTTCTTTCTTTCTTTCTTTCTTTCTTTCTTTCTTTCTGTCTGTCTTTCTTTCTTTCTTTCTTTCTTTTTTTTTTCTTTCTTTATTCACTCTCTGGTTGGGATTGTTATTATGTTTTCTCTCTGCGACAACCACCCCTGGTCTCATCAGCGAGGTCCGGCTCGAAACGTCAGTTACTCATCGACGGAATAAACATGAGTACCTCCGATGTCGGAGTTATCTGCCTGTGCGGCGAGGGACCCCTGTGCACACGGCTGCCAGGGAAAAATGGATTAACACGCAAAATTCAGTTCCTAGTCTCTAGTGACTTCGTCAGAGTTGAAAGTTGGCAAACGCAACAACAACAACATTCTCTCTCTCCTCTCTCTCTCTCTCTCTCTCTCTCTCTCTCTCTCTCTCTCTCAAAAGCTATGAATTATGTTTACTAGTTTCAACATTTAATAATAGTGTCTAGGAAACTATACCTTACTTTTGGGGTATACAAACAAAATTATCTTTAAATCTCATTTTATAATTATTCGCACGTATTCTCAGGTCATAGTCCCGACACATCCAGTATCTGGCTCTATTAAGCACATTCTTCTAATCTTTTCCCAGTCTCTTTATCTATCTCTCCATTTCTTGCTCTCCCTGTCAATCACACAATATTTCCATTGCTACATCTCCCATATTATATTCATCTATTGCCTCTCGCGCTATTTCTTCCATCCTGTGATCCGTAGCCTAAACACTGGAAACTTGTCCTAATTCCCCAGTATGTCACTTACTCCAGATTACATCCAGACAAAAATAAAAACATATAAACCCGAGCTGATCTCATTAGGGGATTCGTACACAGGTGTGGCCAATTCCACAAGAAACAACAGATTTAACAGCCATGTGACTTTCACCCACACTACCAGAAGCTTTTTCTAACAGCCGTGTTTCTCTCCCTAGTGCTTGCAAAAAGCAATATACACTTTCAACAACTATGCAACGCTCACTACAGCTTCAACAGCATCAGTGGGTGGATGTTATCTCATATTTCTTTCTTTGTTTATTTGTTTGTTTGTTTGTTTCTATTTTTTCTTTCTTTTTTTCTTTCTTTCTTTCTTTCTTTCTTCTTTCTTTCTTTCTTCTTTCTTTCTTTCTTTCTTTCTTTCTTTCTTTCTTTCTTTCTTTCTTTCTTTCTTTCTTTCTTCACGCAATTAAGAAATAATCATTCCTCTTTGTCCAAATAACTATAGGAGCATTTCCAACTAATTAGTGCGCTTTCACCGGGCTTGCTCTATCTACTTATAGTACATAATAATGTTTCTATGCATTACTCTACAGAAATATTCTTGTAAATATTTTGTCAAAATACGAAATTTTACTACTCTTACAGAACAGTCTTAATAAATCTGTCACTGTCACTGGTTAGAACTTGCTGCCTTACAGGTTTAATAAATCTGTCACTGTCACTGGTTAGAACTTGCTGTCTTACAGGTTTAATAAATCTGTCACTGTCACTGGTTAGAACTTGCTGTCTTACAGTCTTAATAAATCTATCACTGGTTAGAACTTGCTGTCTTACATTCTTAATAAATCTATCACTGGTTAGAACTTGCTGTCTTACATTCTTAATAAATCTATCACTGGTTAGAACTTGCTGTCTTACAATCTTAATACATCTATCACTGTTAGAACTTGCTGCCTTACAGTCTTAATAAATCTGTCTCTGGTTAGAATCTGCTGTCTTACATTTTTAATAAATCTATCACTGGTTAGAACTTGCTGTCTTACATTCTTAATAAATCTGTCACTGGTTAGAACTTGCTGTCTTACAGGTTTAAAAAATCTGTCACTGTCACTGGTTAGAACTTGCTGTCTTACAGTCTTAATACATCTATCACTGGTTAGAACTTGCTGTCTTATAGTCTTAATAAATCTGTCACTGGCTAGAACTTGTTGTCTCACAATCTTAATAAATCTGTCACTGGTTAGAACTTGCTGCTTTACAGTTTTAATAAATCTGTCACTGGTTAGAACTTGCTGTCTTATAGTCTTAATAAATCTGTCACTGGCTAGAACTTGTTGTCTCACAGTCTTAATAAATCTGTCACTGGTTAGAACTTGCTGTCTTATAGCCTTAATAAATCTGTCACTGGTTAGAACTTGCTGTCTTACAGTCTTAATAAATCTATCACTGGTTAGAACTTGCTGTCTTACATTCTTAATAAATCTATCACTGGTTAGAACTTGCTGTCTTACATTCTTAATAAATCTATCACTGGTTAGAACTTGCTGTCTTACAATCTTAATACATCTATCACTGTTAGAACTTGCTGCCTTACAGTCTTAATAAATCTGTCTCTGGTTAGAATCTGCTGTCTTACATTTTTAATAAATCTATCACTGGTTAGAACTTGCTGTCTTACATTCTTAATAAATCTGTCACTGGTTAGAACTTGCTGTCTTACAGGTTTAAAAAATCTGTCACTGTCACTGGTTAGAACTTGCTGTCTTACAGTCTTAATACATCTATCACTGGTTAGAACTTGCTGTCTTATAGTCTTAATAAATCTGTCACTGGCTAGAACTTGTTGTCTCACAGTCTTAATAAATCTGTCACTGGTTAGAACTTGTTGTCTCACAGTCTTAATAAATCTGTCACTGGTTAGAACTTGCTGTCTTATAGTCTTAATAAATCTGTCACTGGTTAGAACTTGTTGTCTCACAGTCTTAATAAATCTGTCACTGGTTAGAACTTGCTGTCTTATAGTCTTAATAAATCTGTCACTGGTTAGAACTTGTTGTCTCACAGGCTTAATAAATCTGTCACTGGTTAGAACTTGCTGTCTTATAGTCTTAATAAATCTGTCACTGGTTAGAACTTGTTGTCTCACAGTCTTAATAAATCTGTCACTGGTTAGAACTTGCTGCTTTACAGTTTTAATAAATCTGTCACTGGTTAGAACTTGCTGTCTTATAGTCTTAATAAATCTGTCACTGGCTAGAACTTGTTGTCTCACAGTCTTAATAAATCTGTCACTGGTTAGAACTTGCTGCTTTACAGTTTTAATAAATCTGTCACTGGTTAGAACTTGCTGCTTTACAGTTTTAATAAATCTGTCACTGGTTAGAACTTGCTGTCTTATAGTCTTAATAAATCTGTCACTGGTTAGAACTTGTTGTCTCACAGTCTTAATAAATCTGTCACTGGTTAGAACTTGCTGCTTTACAGTTTTAATAAATCTGTCACTGGTTAGAACTTGCTGCTTTACAGTTTTAATAAATCTGTCACTGTTAGAACTTGCTGCTTTACAGTTTTAATAAATCTGTCACTGGTTAGAACTTGCTGCTTTAAAGTATTCGTCTTCTCAATCCCTCTCAATTTTTTTTCTTTCGCTGCAAATTTAAGGAACAGGTTTGTTCAGTTACTCACGGACTTTCTTAATTTGAAGCCAACACTATCATCTTATTCTAAAAGCTTCTTTCATGCTTAATTTAATTATTTTCTGTGATTTTATCTCTTAATTTTAACGATACTTGTGTGTGTGTGTGTGTGTGTGTGGTGTCGTGTGTGTGTGTGACCATGCCCCCTAATATCCAGTTAGAGAAGAAAACGTGTTTAACTCTTATTGAAGACGGGCAGACAATAAAATTATGGGTTCCATATTCGAATTGATCGCAAAATGTAATCCGCGATAGCTGAAATAAAAAAAAAATAAATAAAAATAAACTGCATGTCGCTGCCAGGTTTAAATTTCAAAAGGTAATTTTTTTTATATCATCATCATTGAGTGCTGTCTCCGCTTCAAGGGTTGGCTACCGTGGAACGCCATTCCGCTCTGTCTCTTGCTTTGATAGTGCAGGTTGTTCCAGGCTGACTTGTCCATCTTTTGATGTTACTCGTCCATGTTAGTCTTGGTCTGCCTTTGCCTTTTTATTTTTAATAACATTAAATTATATTAATCAACTTCCAGGAACTTCATCAGAGACAATTTCTGGTAAAACGTAGTTGGTTCACTGTACTCAGACCTCGTACTATCTGGATAGAAATGAGGTTCTGGCGAACACTGTTCTAGTACTAGAAACATGTCTCTGTGTACTGTTATTTCGATGGTGGCAAAGGATGTCCTGCAGCATGTTCCCGACAGAGGAGTGAAAATTTAACGTTTCACAGCCCAAGCCCACTTTATTTGGGGCTTCTCGTCATCTAAATTAATTCCTCACACAAACTCAGTGAGTCGTGTACCAATTTATCAGCCGAGTTGACTTAGAGAGTATCAAGCTGGTGCTGAACCCACGTAGACTCCACTGTCAAGTCAATCGTCCAACCACTGCACTTTTCTACATCTCACGACATTTAGCTGTTAATTTAGATGATGCAGTTCTGACACATTTTAAAAATGATTTTACATTCAATATAATGTACCATTATATCCCTCGCCGACCGTTAAGTTTTTTCTCCTCGAATTGTCCTCGGTTGTAATCGACAAAGCAGTTATTAACCCTCGCGCTTTGATGTCGTCGTGAATGGTAACACTATACAGATGTCGTCTTGAAGGGTGACACCATACAGATGTCGTCTTGAAGCGTAACATTATACCGATGTCGTCTTGAAGGGTAACACCATACATATGTCGTCTTGAAGGGTAACACCATACATATGTCTTCTTGAAGGGTAACACCATACATATGTCGTCTTGAAGGGTAACACCATACATATGTCGTCTTGAAGTGTAACATTATACAGATGTCGTCTTGAAGGGTAACATTATACAGATGTCGTCTTGAAAGGTAACACCATACATATGTCGTCTTTGAAGCATAACATTATACAGATGTCGTCTTGAAGAGTAATACTATACAAATGTCGTCTTGAAGAATAATACCGTACAAATGTCGTCTTGAAGGATAATACCATACAGATATCGTATTGAAGCGTAACATTATACAGATGTCGTCTTGAAGGGTAACATTATACAGATGTCGTCTTGAAGAGTAATACCATACAGATGTCTTCTTGAAGGGTAACACCTTAAAGATAAAGATGGTGTTTTATCTGTAGCCATTTTGTATAGGGTTCCTACCCCAAGTCTGACCCATACTATACGCACCGGTTACAATTGTTTTCGGGCTATATTGTGTTGTGACGATTGCTGGAAATCTTATGAGAGAATCGAACACCATCTCACTGCTTTGAACTTTTGCTTGTGATTAGTCCTGATTTCTCTTATAACAGCTTTCATACCACCATCACAAAAACGACGTGTCTTTATTTGCATAAACGCTTGACATGAAAGCATGATTGTTACTTTAGTTTCATGGTAACTGCAATATTCCTCTCTCTTTCTCTCTCACTCTTTATCTCTCTCCCTTTCGCTTTCTCTCTTTCTCTCTCTCCCTTTATCTCTATTTCTCTCTCTTTGTCTCTCTTTCTCTTTCTCCCTCCCTCCCTTTTTTTTTCTCTCTCTCTATATCTCTTTGTCTCTCTCTCTCTTTCACTCTTACACTCACTCTCTTTGTTTTCTCTTTTTTTCTCTCTCTCTCGATCTCTTTCTTTCTCCCCCTTTCTCTCTCTCTCTCTTTCTTTCTCGATATTATTTTTAACACGAGCACTGCACAACAAGCTTCTAAATGAGTATGTCAAAATAACCACTTGACTTGTCATATCCGATATCAGTAAATATTAGAAGCACTGATAACATAAAGATACAACAAATACTTAGCTGTCTAACCAGTAAACATAAACTTAATAGAAAGTGAAGCCTTACAATAGCGTGATGGTAAAATACAACATTCATATTAGGTCTAAGGCTTTCTTGAAATGCATCCCAAAATGGTGAATCATGGATAGACAATTTAAATGTAGAAAAAAAAATGAAAATTTAAGTTAACTTCTTAGTCTTCCTCTTTTCTTCCTCATCTGCCTTTCAGCGTCGAGGGGAGATATAATTTATCTTGCGGTCTTTTGCTCTTTTGTTCGCCTCTGGTTCTGTTATGTGTCCTAGTGTTTCTAATATTCAGTCGATCCATCTTTTTCATTGTCGGTTCTTGGGTCTGGTGTTCTCGCAACATTTATTGAAGGCTCGTTGTGTTGTGTTTTGATCACTCTGCCTTGTCACGTGGCCAAACTATTTAATCTGTTATTTCTTTACATATTCTATGGCGGGGGTTATTCCTAGCTTTTTTCTCAGTTCTTCATTGCTGATCTTGTCTCTCAGTTTAAGTTAACATTAAGTATAAAATATGTTTACATTTTATCTTCATTGAAATATTGGGAAACAATTGTTGTCTTTTGTCATGTTTGCCAGGTGAGGTGTAAACTTTAGTTAATTTTCTTCTCATTTTGAAAGATCGTCTGGTAACTATGCCAGGTTGTCTGCATTCTCTCTGTATTACTATTAATGTACGTAAGTGCATATAAATATATATAGGTACTTTAATTTGTCTTATTTATTGACAGGTGTCATCAATCGTTGAACGCTGCAGGATTTGAGCACCTAAGAACGTGATCGGAGTCATCATCATCATTGAGTGCCGTCTCCGAGTCGATGGTTGGCTACCATGGAGTGCCATTACGATCTGTCTTTTGCTTTGATAGTGCATGTTGTCATAGGCTGATTTGTCCATCTTTTGATGTTACTCGTCCATGTTAGTCTTGGTCTGCCTCTGCCTCTTTTAAACTATATTTTCTCTTCCAAGATTACTTTTATTAGGCCACTGTGTCTTTTAACATGCCCCCAAAAATCTCATTTGTCTTGTTTGAATTGTGTTTAATAGTTTATTTTAATTTTTAGCTGTTTTAAGACTTCTTTGATTGTTTTCTTTTTTTCCGTCCAATTTTTCCTATTCTTCTATAAATACGCATTTCAAATACTTCAATTTTTGTTTTCTTGTCTAAAACTTTCATGTTCCTGTACCATACCGAAATATTGAGAAGATATACCATTTTGCTATTCTTAGTTTCAGCCCTGGTGTTTTTTGTTTTTATGTCAGTATATTTTTTCTTGGCATTAAAATAGCTTTTCATTTTCGGGATGCAATGATGATAACCCATAAATAACTCCATAACTGATTACATTTAACCAACATTATACACAAATATTATTACATTACATTACATGTAACCAACATTATACACAAATATTATTACATTACATTACATTGTAACCAACATTATACACAAATATTATTACATTACATTACATGTAACCAACATTATACACAAATATTATTACATTACATTACATGTAACCAACATTATACACAAATATTATTACATTACATTACATGTAACCAACATTATACACAAATATTATGTTCATCTTTATTATTACTTCATAGGACATTTCTAACACTCCGATCAGATAACATATTTTTGTATGTAAATATTCACTTTCATTCTTAACGGTTTCTTCTTTAACGAAACCATTACAATATGGGAAACATTCACTTTCTTTCCTGATATTTCTCTTCTATAATAAAAATTACTTTATGAGAAACATTCACTTTCATTTGAGATAACCTCTTCCATCTAGAAAATCATTACTTTATGCATGTTAACACTCACTTTTCTTTTAAAGATAGACTACTTCTATATATACCCACTAAGCGTGTTCACATGCAGATATGACTTCTAAGACACAGCTCAGATAAATCCTGTGTTATTAATAAGAACCTGACATTTTTCCTCTTGATTTCACCACTTGATGAAGAACGATAACACCTCAATTACCTGTCCCTGTTCACACAAACTAGCCTATTATTGGACAGAAGCTCCCAGCACACGACAGGTTTCGTACACAGAAATCTTACCATTCCTTCCCTTGATCGCTGCGTAATAGAAAAATAGAAGATTAATTAGACAAACACTCCAGAGCATACTTGTGATAATGGTAACTTAGCAGATAACAATAAAATTATGACAATGGAGGGAAATAACGAGCAGACAGCGTGTCAAATTAGTCTGTGTAAATCGAATAAGATAAATTGATCGCCGCATGACTGACTGCTTGGCAGCAACGGTCTTCTATTGCATGGTGTTTATTTTCATGGTTTGTCTGCAATGTTGTTTTCAAACTTAATTACAATAGCGGCTTTGTGGTAAAACTGAAAATAATAAACAGAAAGGTATTCCTATAGTCTATATTCACTGACAAATCGACATATATGAAAAGAAAGAACACACAAGCAGAATTAATATCGTCTTCATTCCGTCCTTATTTGTCTTTCAACGTCGGGGATATATAGTTTGCGATCTTTTGTTCTTCTGTTGGCCTCTACTGCTGTTATGTTTCCTAGTGTTTCTAATATCCCATCAATTCATCTTTGTCGTGGTCGGCCCGTGGGGTCTGGTGTTCTTGCAACGTTTATTGAAGACTCGCTGTGTTGTGTTTTGATCTTTCTGCCTCATCACGTGGCCACACCGTTTTGTCTGTTGTTTCTTTATGTGTACAATGGTGGAGATTACTGCTAGTTTTTTCTCATTTCTTTATCCATAATCCTACCTCTCAGGCTATTTCCTTTCATGATTTTAACACATTTCAATTCAATCGAAGTTATTTTTCTTATTGTCCTTGATTCTAGAGTCCAGATTTGGCTTTAATAGCACAACGTTGGGATGCAGATTGTATTGTAGAACGTCCGCTTTGACTCTAGAGTTATTTCTTTGCTGGATATCAATAGTGACAGTTGTCCTCTGAATTGACAAGCTTTGTTGCATTTTAAATTGTAATATGTCACCATATGATTTATAAAACGAGAGCAAGTTAATGGAATTTGACTGAAATATTCTGTCGATATAGTTTTATTTGGTTAAAATGTGCTGTTCATTCCTAGAAAATGGCAGCCTGTACTAATAATTGAAACGAAAATATATGAAAACAGTTTTTGCGGTGTTTAAACGAAATTTCTGATTCGCACTTTCAAGTGATTGAAAAAAAAATACTTTTAGTCATTCTCCATGTTCCACCATCATCATCTCCACCATCATCATCTTTGTTATCGTTATTATTATTGTTTTTTCCCACAAAAATCAAATCATAATCTTCTTCTTCATCTGTTTTGCTCTATAAATCAAGCATGAACATTTCATTCCAAAAGTCGGTGATTCGTTGAAGGTCATCCCTATTCCACACAATTTGTCAGTTTTTTTTCTGCCATCCCTATTTCACACAATTTGTCAGTTCGGTTTCTGCCATCCCTATTCCACACAATTTGTCAGTTCGGTTTCTGCCATCCCTATTTCACACAATTGTCAGTTCGGTTTCTGCCATCCCTATTTCACACAATTTGTCAGTTCGGTTTCTGTCATCCCTATTTCACACAATTTGTCAGTTCGGTTTCTGTCATCCCTATTTCACACAATTTGTCAGTTCGGTTTCTGCCATCCCTATTTCACACAATTTGACAGTTCGATTTCTGCCATCCCTATTCCACACAATTTGTCAGTTCGGTTTCTGTCATCCCTATTCCACACAATTTGTCAGTTTTTTTTCTGTCATCCCTATTCCACACAATTTGTCAGTTTTTTTTCTGCCATCCCTATTCCACACAATTTGTCAGTTCGGTTTCTGCCATCCCTATTCCACACAATTTGTCAGTTTTTTTTCTGCCATCCCTATTCCACACAATTTGTCAGTTCGGTTTCTGCCATCCCTATTCCACACAATTTGTCAGTTCGGTTTCTGCCATCCCTATTCCACACAATTTGTCAGATAGGTTTCTGCCATCCCTATTCCACACAATTTGTCAGATAGGTTTCTGCCATCCCTATTCCACACAATTTGTCAGTTTTTTTTCTGCCATCCCTATTCCACACATTTGTCAGTTCGGTTTCTGCCATCCCTATTCCACACAATTTGTCAGTTCTGTGGGGCATTGAAACTCACTTCTTCACTCTGCCTTTCTCATAAGACCGGCAGCCCTGGGCTACTTGCATGACAGTTGTGGTTGTTAACCTAACAAGCATTTGGAGAACATCCTGATCTGTAAGCTATTGTTAAGAAACTTAACATGAAATGGTCTAGTCACGTATCACGACATCTGGCTTGGCAAAACCCATTCTGCAGGAAATTATAATATAAAGAAGAGAGACAAGTAAGAAAATAGATTTAAAAAATGGGACGATAACATCATAGAATCGACAGGTCTCGACTTGGTCGCGTCCTAAACAATAACTATAGACAGAGATCATCGGAGTAGGTTGATGAAGTCTCTCAGTAGTTCTCCAACGACTCCATGTCTACGAAATGAGGATGAGGACAATCGTAACTTACTTGGAGCCACAACCTCAAATTGGACACTCCTACCTTCTCCCATTAGGCCCCGCATATCTATTTTGAAGAGCTAGATAGAAGCAAAGAAAAAATATACCAGACAGCTTAAGAGAATGGCTTGGCAGAAGGTCAACAACAGAAATGATAAATAACTGTCGAGATCGAAAGTTGTGGAAAGACATGATCACCTACGTCAGGAGGCCCGGTACTTGATCATGACAATCTATTTTTGTAGGTATTGTCACCATGACAAATCTGCTTCTAGAACTTTGCATCACCACCAACTCAAGTCGTGCTCAACATTCTTTCTTTAGTAGCATTGAAAGTATTCGTTTATATGTCCACACTACAACTCGTTAATGGTATTGATCAACTAGTATACGCGGTTTATTAACTCGTATCTAACATATCCAGTTTATTAACTCGTATCTAACATACCCAGTTTATTAACTCGTATCTAACATATCCAGTTTATTAACTCGTATCTAACATATCCAGTTTATTAACTCGTATCTAAAATTTCCAGTTTATTAACTCGTATCTAAAATATCCAGTTTATTAACTCGTATCTAACATATCCAGTTTATTAACTCGTATCTAAAATATCCAGTTTATTAACTCGTATCTAAAATATCCAGTTTATTAACTCGTATCTAAAATATCCAGTTTATTAACTCGTATCTAACATATCCAGTTTATTAACTCGTATCTAAAATATCCAGTTTATTAATTCGTATCTAAAATATCCAGTATATTAACTCGTATCTAACATATCCTGTTTATTAACTCGTATCTAAAATATCCAGTATATTAACTCGTATCTAACATATCCAGTTTATTAACTCGTATCTAAAATATTCAGTTTATTAACTCGTATCTAAAATATTCAGTTTATTAACTCGTATCTAAAATATCCAATTTATTAATTCGTATCTAAAATATCAATTTATTAACTCGTATCTAACATATCCAGTTTATTAACTCGCATCTAAAATATCCAGTTTATTAACTCGTATCTAAAATATTCAGTTTATTAACTCGTATCTAAAATATCCAGTTTATTAACTCGTATCTAAAATATTCAGTTTATTAACTCGTATATAAAATATTCAGTTTATTAACTCGTATCTAAAATATTCAGTTTATTAACTCGTATCTAATATGTCCAGTTTATTAACTCACCGGATGTATATTTGTATAATATATTTATATTTTTAAATAATTAACGATACCGCTCCTACTATTTGTGTCTCATGACGCCTGTACATGACCTCTCCGCTCCTACTATCTGTGTCTCATAACACCTGTACGTGACCTCTCCGCTCCTACTATCTGTGTCTCATAACACCTGTACGTGACCTCTCCGCTCCTACTATCTGTGTCCCATGACACCAGTACATGACCTCTCCGCTCCTACTATCTGTGTCCCATGACACCAGTACATGACCTCTCCGCTCCTACTATCTGTGTCTCATGACACCAGTGCGTGACCTCTCCGCTCCTACTATCTGTGTCTCATGACACCAGTACGTGACCTCTCCGCTCCTACTATCTGTGTCTCATGACGCCTGTACATGACCTCTCCGCTCCTACTATCTGTGTCTCATAACACCTGTACATGACCTCTCCGCTCCTACTATCTGTGTCCCATGACACCAGTACATGACCTCTCCGCTCCTACTATCTGTGTCCCATGACACCTGTACATGACCTCTCCGCTCCTACTATCTGTGTCTCATGACACCAGTGCGTGACCTCTCCGCTCCTACTAGCTGTGTCTCTTGACGCCAGTACGTGACCTCTCCGCTCCTACTATCTGTGTCTCTTGACGCCAGTACATGACCTCTCCGCTCCTACTATCTGTGTCTCTTGACGCAAGTACGTGACCTCTCCGCTCCTACTATATGTGTCTCTTGACGCCAGTACATGACCTCTCCGCTCGTACTGTTTGTGTCTCGACGTCAGTACATGCACTTAATGCCAATACTTGACCTCTCCGCTCCTACCATCTGTGTGTCTTAATGCCAATAAACTGACATGTCCGCCCCTACTATATGTGTATCTTTATGCCAATACATGATCTCTCCGATCCTACTATTTGTGGTTCATAACGTCAGTACATGACCTATTCACTCCTACTATTTGTGGTTCATAACGTCAGTACACGACCTATTCACTCTTACTATTTGTGGTTCATAACGTCAGTACACGACCTATTCGCTCCTATTACCTGTATCTCTAGACGTCAGTACGTAAACCTCCGCTCCTAATATTAGTGGTTCCTGACGCCAATACACGACCTATCCGCTCCTACTATCTGTAGATCTTGGCGTCAGTCAGGGCCGAATTTACCAATAAGTTTAATAAGCTATAGCTCAAGGCCACACAACCCAAGGGGCCTAAACAAATTGTCTATATTTGTTTTGGGACTATACTTTTTTCGTACCAGTCTATGATTCCAAGTGTTGTAATTCCTTCTGGTGATAATTTTTAAAGACGGGGGGAGGGGTTAGGGGGTTGGGGGAAGGGGGAAATCAAAGTGTCGTTTGGCTTTGACCTTCATCATCATCATCATCATGATCATGTGCCATACTGGATGGCGTAGGCGATCATGTCCTTCCACAATCTTCTGTCTACAGTACATCGTATCAGTTCTGTTGTTGACTGTTTTCCATGCCATAACACCAAGCTATCCAGTATTTTCTCTCTTTGTCGTCAGCGATTTCTCTTTCCTTTTATTTTGCCAGTTGTAACCAAGTATTCCAACTTTCCACTTTTCATGGTGTGCTCAAAAATGTTGATTGTTTCTTTCTTATGTTTTTAGGAGTTCCCTTTTTGTGTTGGCTTCTTTGAGAATTTCTTCATTGGTTTTTTTAGCTGTCCAGGGAACTTTCAACATTCTTCTGAGAAATCCCGTTTCTTTGGCCTCTAATCGTCTTTTCATTTGTTTGTCCACTGTCCATGATTCGCTTCCATATGTCAGAATTGGTTCTATATAGCACCGATGAACTCTCTATCTCACTACTATTGACATATATTGGTTGCAAAATATATTTTTCATTTTCTGAAATGCTGTTTTGGCCTCAGCTATTCTGCTTTTTATTTCGCGCATCTCACATCTGATGTTATTATTGTGCTCAAGTATTTGAAACGTTGCACTTGTTTCAGATTTGTCTCGTTTATTTTTATGGAGCATAATAGTGATGATGGTTTCTTTGAAATGACCACTACTTCTGTTTTCTTACTATTCAGACTGAGACCTTTTTATATTCTTTCTTTTACTATTATGTCTATCATTTCTTGTAGTTCGTTCTCTATCTCTGCTATTTAAGACTGTGTCATCCACATATCGCCAATGATTTATGTTGTGACCGTTGACTTCAATTCCTTTTTTTTTACCTACTATTGATCTCATAATATATTCGCTGTAAAGTGAAGATAAATGCGGCGACAGAACACAGCCTTGTCTGACTCCTTGTTTTATATATTGGAATTGTCCTGTTTGGTTGCTAATTCGTAAAGCTGATGTTTGTTGCCAGTACATGTTTTTTATGATTCGCAGATCCTTACCATCAATGTTTCAGTTCTCCATCATATTTATTATTTCCACATGCTTAACTTTTGTCAAATGCTTTTGTGTAGTCTATAAAGCATATATATATATATATATATATATATATATATATATATATATATATATATATATATATATCTTTTTTTTTACCTCTATAGATCTTTTTCTATCAATGTTCTTAAGATGTATATTTCATTATTGGTGCCCTTTCCTCCCACATATCCACATTGTTCCTCACTTATTTCTGGTTTTATTTTGTTCCTTACACGTCTCATGGTGATTCTTAGTAATATTTTCGTCATGTGGCTCATGAGACTAATGGTGCGATGGTCTTCACAATCAGTGGCTCCTGACTTCTTCGGTATGGCAACAAAGATAGATTTTAGTAGATCTTCGGGTATGTGTCCAGTGTTATATATGTCATTGAGTAGTTTTGTTATGACTTGTACTCCCAGCTCTCCTCTCCTAATGCTTTTATCTCTTCGATTGTTATATTGTCGGGACCTGTAGCTTTGCCTCTTTTCATGTGTTGAATTGTGTCCCCACTTCACTCAGCATTATTGGTTGTCCTGTGTCTTTGTCTTTCATCATCATAGAGTTGACTGATATATTCTGCCCATCTTTCCATTGTCTTCTCCTGTCCCATTATTATATTTCCTTCCTTTGATTTCACACATCCTGAAATTTTGACTTCTTTTCTTCCTGTTAATTCATTTAATTGATTGTGCATAATTTTTGAGTCTTTCTTTTGTTGTTTTCCATTTCTTCACATTTCTGCTTTAACCATCCTTCCTTTGCTTCTCTGCACTTGTTTGGATCTCTTTGTGCAATATTTTGTAAATCCGCTCTTCTTTCTTATGTTTTGTCTTTCGTCCATTAGTTCTAATATTTCTTCTGTCATCCATTTCTTTTTGTTGATTCTTTTAGTCACTGGTATTACTTCTTTTGATGTTTGTTGAACCGATTGTTTGAGCATTTCCCACTGCTCCTGGATGTCCTGTATTTTCTCAAGAGCATTATATCTATTTTGTACTATCTTGATGTACTTATCACTCATCTGTCTATCTACTCTAAGCATATATAGCTCTAGTTTTATATTTATTGGGGATATCTGCGTCTTCCGCAGTTTTATTTTCACCTTTCCAACAACTGGTACATGGTCACTATTGCAATCTGCTCCTGGCCTTGTTTTAACAGATGTTAGTTAGCCCATTCCTGAATCTTCTCTGTACCAGAATAAAATCAATTTGATTGTGTACATTTTTGTCTGGGCTTTGCCATGTCCATAGTCGCCTAGGGTGTTGTTTGAACAAGGTGTTACCTATAATCATTGCATGTGTCCTTGCCCAATCTATCAATCTCTACCCCTCTATCATTCGTCTCTCCAAGGCCATGCCCCCCAGTCACATTTAGCACTTTAGCTGTTCCTACCTCTGCATTGAAATCCCCTAATATAATAGTTTTTTATTGGGATTTACACCGTTCCATGGTCATCTCTAGCTCGTTGTAAACAGTGTCAATGTTACCTTCTTCGCTATTACTTGTTGGTGCATAAGCTTGAATTATGTTGGTATCCTTGGTCTACCTCTCAATTTTACTAGCAGAATTCTATCTGATACTGGCCAAAATCCTTTCACTGTTTTGCTTCTTTCTCTATCTAACATGATGTCTACTCCTCTTTCGTGTGAGGTTCCCCCAGAGTAAATTACATTTCCACTGTCGCATTGTAATAATCCTGCTCCTTTCCATTTCATTTCACATAATCCCAAAATGTTCAATTTCATTCTCTTCATTTCTTGACTGATGTTTTCTAGTTTGCCAACTTGGAATGCTGATCTAATGTTCCAAGTTCCTATTGCTAGTGTCTCTTTATTTTTGATCTTGTATACAGTAACATGATGACGATCGGGTGTCACCTGTAGCACATGACGCTCCCTACCGGACGAGGTGGCTGTCCCCATTAACGTCGTTAGCTGTAGATATTAAGTTGTGTTTTGTCATGATTATACTAGGCAATATAAGAAGGTAGTTTACCATTACTTTCCTTCTGGCAATGACTGTACTAGTCGGAGATCTCAGCCATTGTCTCTATACATGAGATCCTCTGCCTGCCATCGCGGTGTGGGGACCATAACCGGCACTACTTGTCGGTTGCTCCCGCAACACCATCCATCAACAGCTCCAATGGCTTCACATAACCCTAATAGGGAGGCTAAACGGGATCTCCACCTTCTTTGACCATCTGACCCTCACTTTTGACCCTCACCAAGTCTAAATCACACACAGGTGTCAGTGCAAAACCTCGTCGATATGATGGGGACTGCAATTGCCTTTCTTTGTTTGGATTCTTTATGAGATGAGGTGTTAATTCGGATGATTCCACTGGCCCAGGCGGTTGAGTAATTATGGATTTTAATTCGTCTGCAGTGATACCGGGGCCTTCGAATAACCATAACAATAACCTCTCCGATCCCACTCTCTGTGTCTCATGTTGTCTGTACACAACCTCACCGCTCCTACTCCATGTGTCTCATGTTGTCTGTACACAACCTCTCCGCTCCTACTCCATGTGTCTCATGTGTCAGTGCACAACCTCTCCGATCCCACTCTCTGTGTCTCATGTCATCTGTACACAACATCTCCGCTCCTACTCCATGTGTCTCATGTCGTCAGTGCACAACCTCTCCGCTCCTACTCTCTGTGGATCTTGGCTTTAGTGCGCCCCTACAAGAAACAGTCACTTTTTGCGTCAGTATACAAACACTTCCACTACCACAATTGTCAAACTTAAATTTGAACATCATTTCTATCTTCACATTATTGCAAATTAAATTAGCGAATAACCCAGTTGTCTACCCCGAAAACAAACAAATAAATATAAACACATACACTCAAAGTTGGAAACAAGATAGAATGTAATTGAATTTCAAATACACCCACACGTACCATCTGAACTGGATGTCAAAAACGAGACGCGTATAATATATAACGGAATCAATGACCCCTGGAATACTGAAAGAACTCGAAAACCCTGCAGTAAACTCCAAAATAAGTGACCCAGTAGACGCGGAAGTGTATCATACAACTATAAATGCAATACAAGTCATGTCAACTACGATTCTGATCACCCAAATGAGTCTTGTCGTTATCACGCAATCCAGGCCGATAAGGGAGCACGGCCAACAAGTATGTGCTCATCTTACAGTGACATCACCAATACCACGTTCCATCCCAAGGAAGTACTGGCACGTCTCACGAGAATCGCTCTTAACCGCGTTGTCTGACGGGTTTCCTTATGAAAATTGCTTCCACACATTGTCCTGTACTTTAGACAGTTCATCTCTTTGTGGAGGGTGAAGTAAAACAAAGAGATACGTCATCATTAAAATAATGTATTAAAGCATATATATATATATATATATATACTAACATCAAAACAAATAACACCAGGGCTAAAACTAAGAATATCAAAATGTTTTTTTTTTCTCAACATTCCTATATGGTGTAGAAACATGGACATTAGACAAGAAAACAGAACGGAAAATTAAAGCCTTTGAAATGTGGATATATCGAAGAATAGGTAAAATTGGATGGAAAGAAAAGAAAACAAACGATGAAGTCTTAAACAACTGAAAATGAACAGAGAACTACTAAATACAATTCAAAAAAGACAATGAGATTTTTGGACCATGTTAAAAGACACAACAGCCTACTAAAATTATTCTTGGAGGAGAAAATACAAGGTAAAAGAGGCAGATCAAGACTAACATGGACGAGTAACATAAAAAGATGGACAAGTCAGCTTATGACAACCTGCACCATCAAAACAAGAGACAAAGCAAAATGGCGCTCCATGGTAGCCAACCTTCGTTGAGGAGATGGCACTCGATGATGATGATGATGATGCTGATTAAAGCAAGTAAGTGAACGGGTAACTGCCAATGAATTGTGAAGTGTACAAGAATGTTAGAAAATGTACAAGAATGGTTAACGAGAATTTCCTCACATCATCATCATCAAGTACCATGCCTGCTGGCGTAGTTGATCATGTTACTCCACAACTTTCGATCTCGACAGTTATTAATCATTTATGTTGTTGACCCACTGTCAAGCCATTCTCTTAAGATGTCTGGTATTTTTGCTCTTTTCTTCCCTCTATCTCTTCGTCCTTCCGTTTATTTTTCCAATCGTCACAATATTTTCCAGCTATTCCCATCTCATTACATTTGAAATACAGGTCAATGACGAGAAGCGGGCGATTGTTTTCTGGGAGCTGATGGTCGAGTGAACAAAGACCTGACATTCTCCAAATAAAGTGGACTTAGGTTCAATCAAAGCGAGTATCAATATGCTTTTAAAAAAAAAATTATTTTGGGTGAAATGAAAAATTTACAATAGAACGTCACACAACAACTTCATTTGCATGCCGCTTTTATTCTCCACCTCTCATAAATACCAAACAAACTATGGGATGGGTACCGTGTATCTGTTATCCCTCGTTCCAAGTGTGCAATTTATGACCATTTAAACTAAACTGACTCGCTAAATACTAGAGCCTGTATCTCTCTGTATCTCTTTGTATCTCTTTGTATCTCTCTGTGCCCTCCACTCTCTCTCCACCACCCATTTTTCGATCTCTAAAAATGCAATAATTGCAAAAGATGTAGCTTTTTCAAGTTTTTACGTCAAGAGTAATGGCAGATATTCATAGGTGGTAACTGAGGTCACAACTCCACTAATATTTTATCAGAATACATAACACAATCATATTCCAGCTCAGTGAGTTAAATGTCAGTGTATAACCAGCCACCGTATTCCCTAGTATAGCCGTGATATAGTTCAATTAACTCAAGCCGTTACTAATAAATAGACTTCAATGTCTATGAAGGTCAAACCTACTACAACCGTACAGCAGCATATTTCAATCTTGCAATGTGTATGAGAGCTATGAAGGCCATTTTTGCAATCAGCTCCTCGTTACTATGTTAACAGACGAGCAGTTAATGAAATGACGTACTATTTCTTTCTCGAAACATACGTAAGTAGTTCCAATAGGAGGCAACCTTATATAGAACCTCCTCAGAATCACTGCGCTGCTTCTTTATTAAAAAAAACACAAAAAACAAAACTGTAAAGCAACACTGTAGAGATGTTAATTAAGAGACAAATAATGTCTTTTTCAGAACTTATAATACAAATAACTTAGATATCATGATGTAATGATGATAATTTAGGGCAATATTTGAAGGAACTATTTTACATGGCGTTAATTGCAATAGTGTTGTTGTCCCAAATAATCAGGTTAGGATAAAAGTCAACTTAAAAATTCTGTCTCACCTCCTCAAAATTCGAACGCTGGTCAACAGTGCATAAGATAACGGTCAACAGTGCATAAAATAACGGTCAACAGTGCATAAAATAACGGTCAACAGTGCATAAGATAACGGTGACCAGTGCATAAGATAACGATCAACAGTGCATAAGATAACGGTCAACAGTGCATAAAATAACGGTCAACAGTGCATAAGATAACGGTGAACAGTGCATAAGATAACGGTCAACAGTGCATAAAATAACGGTCAACAGTGCATAAGATAACGGTGAACAGGGCATAAGATAACGATCAACAGTGCATAAAATAACGGTCAACGGTGCATAAAATAACGGTGAACAGTGCATAAGATAACGGTGAACAGTGCATAAGATAACGGTCAACAGTGCATAAAATAACGCTCAAAAGTGCATAAGATAACGGTGAACAGTGCATAAGATAACGATCAACAGTGCATAAAATAACGGTCAACAGTGCATAAGATAACGATCAACAGTGCATAAGATAACGGTGAACAGTGCATAAGATAACGGTGAACAGTGCATAAGATAACGATCAACAGTGCATAAGATAACGGTGAACAGTGCATAAGATAACGGTGAACAGTGCATAAGATAACGGTGAACAGTGCATACGATAACGGTGAACAGTGCATAAGATAACGGTGAACAGTGCATAAAATAACGGTGAACAGTGCATAAGATAACGGTGAACAGTGCATAAGATAACGGTGAACAGTGCATAAGATAACGGTGAACAGTGCATAAGATAACGGTGAACAGTGCATAAGATAACGGTCAACAGTGCATAAGATAACCGGAGGAGAAATGAAAAAAAAAAAAAAAATATATATATATATATATATATATATATATAACGGTGTGGTTAAACAAGTATAACAATATTAAAACAGGTAAATGAATTTAAATATTTGGGAACTTTGTTAACCTCAGACGGAAGATGTACAAAAGAGGTGAGATGCAGAATTGCTCAGGCAAAAGCAGCTTTCCAAAAAATGAGGAAGATAATATGGAATCCATTTTTGACAATAGAAACAAGAAAAAGAGTTCTTAAATGTTATGTAGAGCCAGTCTTAACATATGGATGTAAATCATGGACAATAGGACAACAGACAAGAAAATCACTGGAGTCTATAGAAATGTGGTTTTACAGAAGAATGTTGAGAATACCATGGACAGCTTAAGAAGAGTAATGAAAATTTTCTGAAAGGGGCCAACGCAAAAAGAGAGCTAATTTCCAATATTAGGAAGAAACAATCATCATTTTTTGGCCATGTAATGAGAAGAGAACAACTGGAATATATTGTAACAACTGGAAAAATTGGGGGACGAAGAGATAGATGGAAGCAAAGAGAAAAATAACAGACAGCTTAAGAGGATGGCTTGACAGAAGGTCAACAACAGAAATGATAAATAACTGTTGAGACCGAAAGTTGTGGAGAGGCATGATCACCTACGTCAGCAGGCCCGGTACTTGATGATGATGTGGTTAAATCTTCACGTAACAACTAGACGACACAAACCAGAACGATGATTCGACGCAATAGGCCTTCAACAGGAACAAACATACAACATACATATACATATGTATTTAAAATAAAAACAATAACTAATAAAAGATATAATAAATTCGAACTAGAAGGAGAAATGAAAAATGCTGAAGGCCTATTGCGCCGAAACGTCGTTCTGGTTTGTGTTGTCCACTTGTTACGTGAAGTTTTAACAATATATATATATATATATGTTCCCATCTCCGTACTATTAGCATCACTGCAGCTTCGCATTTTAATGCATTTCTTTACCTTGACCCCATAACATAACCGGTAAGAGTAACCAGTAAGCTACAGGAATAGTTAATGTTGATGTACTTTGCTTGGAAACATCAAACACCTAAAAAAAAAGTAAAGTACCCCCGTCACGCCAAGTGGCGTATAGGTTATATGGTGTTAGTGATCATAAATTTTACAGACCTTCGGAACATGATTTTTGGGTAATGAGGTCAGTATTACGCCCGTGCCGCTTTACTTTCCCAGAAAAAATCCGGTACCCATTAGAGGCTGGGTGAACCTGGAAGCCGTCGGTTGGGATCGAACCCTACCTCTTGTCCTTTGTAGTCCAGTCCACTAACCACTGTGCTATCGCAGCTCCCCAAACACCTAAAGGTCTTTCCGAAAGAAAGAATTGCGTCACGTTAACAACGAGAAAATAATAGATAAACAGTTAATAATAATATTCGTGAAATGTGAAATAATGTTAAATAAAATGTATGCCACTCTGTGAATTTGGAAGAGGCTTTCAATGCTTTGTTTATGTGTTTAACTAATGGTAAAACTGTGATTGTTTTTTTCTTCTCCTTCCTTTTAGTTTTAGGTAGAATACTATACTCTTTTCTAGGCCCTGGATACAAGATGGAGTTGTGTTAGGGAATTACCCGTGCACAACAAAATGTGATGAATCGACAAATACCTTAATCATACCGTCATGTTCGTGAGTCATGCTGGTCTAGTTGTATAGAGCACTGGTTGATAGGTGAGGACAAATAATAATAAATGAATATTATTATAGAGTGAAACTTCCAAAGGCGATAGATCAGCAAACGAATTTTGATACATACGCACACATATAGACAGACATATATGTACATACACATCATATAGAAAAATGAACGTGAAGTTCCTTAAAAGTAAAGAATTAAAAATGAGTGAACAGTTACAAGTAAATTGTTCATTACCAAGAGAAGAATGATAGTTGTGTCGTGCAGTTTAACGGAATGAAGTTGATGATTCGAAATAAATTGAGTATGACTGCTACACAATTATCCTGGAATATTTCTAGAGAAATGGCAGAGCTTAAATGATTGTGATATATCATTGTTTATTCAAATGAGTTTGTCCAGAGACAGAGATAGAACAGCCTCGACAATGACCTGCCGTCATCTCATTACAGTCAGTATTTGTTTCTATTTTAAGGCCACAACAGGCCTTCTGTGAGAGAGTTAGGGATTAGAGAATGAGCTAGAAACACAGTTGACCATCTCTGAGAGAGTTAGAGATTAGAGAATGAACTAGAAACACAGTTGACCATCTCTGAGACAGAGATTAGAGAATGAGCTAGAAACACAGTTGACCATCTCTGAGAGAGTTAAAGATTAGAGAATGAACTAGAAACACAGTGACCATCTCTGAGACAGAGATTAGAGAATGAGCTAGAAACACAGTTGACCATCTCTCAGAGAGTTAGAGATTAGAGAATGAACTAGAAACACAGTTGACCATCTCTGAGACAGAGATTAGAGATTGAGCTAGAAACACAGTTGACCATCTCTGAGAGAGTTAGAGAATGAACTAGAAACACAGTTGACCATCTCTGAGACAGAGATTAGAGAATGAGCTAGAAACACAGTTGACCATCTCTAAGAGAGTTAGAGATTAGAGAATGAGCTAGAAACACAGTTGACAATCTCTAAGAGAGTTAGAGATTAGAGAATGAGATAGAAACACAGTTGACCATCTCTGAGAGAGTTAGAGATTAGAGAATGAGCTAGAAACACAGTTGACCATATTTCGTATCTGAAAGACAAGACGAATTACAACGTTTCGACAAAAACCTCTATCAAGTATAACAAACAAAGGCAGTTAATTTTTCTAGATAATAAATTACGAATTAAAATAATAAATAAAATAAGTAACCATTAAATAATCAAATGAAAATGATATTTACCGTAACTTAGTGGGGAGTTGTGCATGTCCAGTATGGACGGTGGGGAGGAGAGAAAGGTTACTGTTTGGGAGAGAAGTCCCCTTCCATAAAAACCTACACATCAATTATACTTCTGGTGTTCAACATCTCTCTTTCTCTTGTTCTCTTTAGTTCTCTCTCTCTCTCTCTCTCTCTCTCTCTCTCTGTCTCTCTCCTTTCTGCCTCTTAATTCTACAGGTTCAGGATTTTGGTCCACTTCTCTACAAACCCGCAACACGTTACCCGGTTACAGCTCTCACCCGTCACGATAAGCTCCTATTTTACTTCAATCGTCGATACTACAACCTTTCTCTTGGTGTTCGTTGCTCCCATACACTCCTTGGATGCTATAGTTAATAGATAACGATTATATATAACCCCCAAAATAATAATGGTATAACACCCAAAAATAAAGCGACAAATGCACTGAAAGCTCACGAGCGTAACGCAAGAAATGAATTTGGCGCACAGTAAAATCATTGAATGCATTTAGGAATAACATTTTGCTTCACTGCACCAGGCAAATACGCAGTTCGAACTGCGGATAAAAATGTTCTCAAATTTAGCGTTCAGACTCTGGAACGTTTGAGGTTACGGTCGTTGGAGGTGCGAATCTCTATTGTATAAGAGTTGGGCAACCACAAAATATGGTAAATTAACATAACGTTACTTAGAATAATGGAGGTAAGCGTGGCCGTGCGGCTAAAACCACTGTTTCGCTGGCTAAGAAATCGGTATATGGTGTTCGAATCCCGCGGTAGACAGAATAATTTTTCTGTCGGGGTGAAATAAAATGCCAGAGTCTCACACGTCGCTGTGAATGACCAGGCGGCTTCTGGTTCTCTCGAGCCCCCCGACATACACCAGCAATGGTAATATGTGTCGTCAAGATATTATTTAGGATAACATGGAAATGAACATTTAACGGCAACAATGGAATGAACATTTAACGGCAACATGGAATGAACATTTAACGACAACATGAAATGAACATTTAACGGCAACATGGAATGAACATTTAACGACAACAATGGAATGAATATTTAACGACAACATGGAATGAACATTTAACGACAACATGGAATGAACATTTAACGACAACATGGAATGAACATTTAACGACAACAATGGAATGAATATTTAACGACAACAATGGAATGAATATTTAACGACAACATGGAAATAAATATTTAACGACAACATGGAATGAACATTTAACGACAACATAGAATGAACATTTAACGACAACAATGGAATGAATATTTAACGACAACATGGAAATAAATATTTAACGACAACAATGGAATGAATATTTAACGACAACAATGGAATGAATATTTAACGACAACAATGGAATGAATATTTAACGACAACAATGGAATGAATATTTAACGACAACATGGAATGAATATTTAACGACAACTTGAAATGAACATTTAACGACAACATGGGAATGAACATTTAACGACAGCATGGCAATGAATATTTAACGACAACATGGAAATGAACATTTAACGACAACATGGGAATGAACATTTAACGACAACATGGAAATGAATATTTAACGACATGGAATGAATATTTAACGACTACATGAAATGAACATTTAACGACAACATGAAATGAATATTTAACGACAACATGGAAATGAATATTTAACGACATGGAATGAACATTTAACGACAACATGGAAATGAATATTTAACGACATGGAATGAACATTTAACGACAACATGGAAATGAATATTTAACGACAACATGGAAATGAATATTTAACGACATGGAATGAACATTTAACGACTACATGGAAATGAATATTTAACGACATGGAATGAACATTTAACGACAACATGGAAATGAATATTTAACGACAACATGGAAATGAATATTTAACGACATGGAATGAATATTTAACGACTACATGAAATGAACATTTAACGACAACATGAAATGAACATTTAACGACAACATGAAATGAACATTTAACGACAACATGAAATGAACATTTAACGACAACATGAAATGAACATTTAACGACAACATGGAAATGAATATTTAACAACATGAAATGAACATTTAACGACAACATGAAATGAACATTTAACGACAACATGAAATGAACATTTAACGACAACATGAAATGAACATTTAACGACAACATGAAATGAACATTTAACGACAACATGGAAATGAATATTTAACGACATGGAAATGAACATTTAACGACAACATGGAAATGAATAATTAACAACAAGAAATGAACATTTAACGACAACATGGAAATGAACATTTAACAACATGAAATGAACATTTAACGACAACATAGAAATGAACATTTAACAAAATGGAAATGAACATTTAACGACAACAATGGAAATGAATATTTAACAACATGGAATGAACATTTAACGACAACATGGAAATGAACATTTAACGACAACATGGAAATGAACATTTAACAACATGAAATGAACATTTAACTAAACATGAAATGAACATTTAACGACAACATGAAATGAACATTTAACGACAACATGAAATGAACATTTAACAACATGAAATGAACATTTAACGACAACATGAAATGAACATTTAACGACAACATGGAAATGAATATTTGACAAAATGAAATGAACATTTAACGACAACATGGATTTGAATATTTGACAAAATGAAATGAACATTTAACGACAACATGGGAATGAACATTTAACGACAACATGGAAATGAATATTTAACGACAACATGGAAATGAATATTTAACAACATGAAATGAACATTTAACGACAACATGAAATGAACATTTAACGACAACATGAAATGAACATTTAACGACAACATGAAATGAACATTTAACGACAACATGAAATGAACATTTAACGACAACATGAAATGAACATTTAACGACAACATGGAATGAACATTTAACGACAACATGGAAATGAACATTTAACGACAACATGGAATGAACATTTAACGACAACATGAAATGAACATTTAACGACAACATGGAATGAACATTTAACGACAACATGGAAATGAACATTTAACGACAACATGGAATGAACATTTAACGACAACATGAAATGAACATTTAACGACAAAGGTCATAATATATCAAACCTGCGTACCTGGCACACTTCTAAATGAATCTGAAACGTTGACAACCTACTCAAGGCATGAGAAGGTACTAAATAGTTTTCAGGTGCGCTGTTTTAGAAAAATAATGAACGTCAAATAGTAGAACAAAGTAAGAAACTCAGATGTCCTGCAATGCTATACTTTCACCCGATAGCACTTAGGTAACAAAGATTAAGGTGTCCGGGACATGCTAAAGAATGGACATAAATAGCAAACCCCAGCAAACCTGGTGGGGTACGAATTACACCGGACTTCAAAAATACTTGGAGCCGCGACATACGAAATTCTTGTTAAAAAAAGAAGACAGTAAACAACAATAAGTAAATTTACAAAATATCAGAGGATAGTACGAGTACATAGAAGGAAAAGAAAAAAGATGACTGGCAGAATATCGTTGGTATAGGGTTTTATAGCAAAATGTTACATCTTCTCAATATTCTTGTATGGTGCAGAAACATGGACATTAGACAAGAAAACAGAGCAGAAAATTGAAGCATTTGAAATCTGGATTTATAGAAGAATAGATAGAATTGGATGGAAAGAAAAGACAACAAACGATGAAGTTTTAAAACAATTAAAAATGAAAGAGAACTACTAAACACAATTAAAACAAGACAAATGAAATTTTTGTGGCATGTTAAAGACACAACAGCCTACTAAAAGTAATATTATAAAGGAAAATACTAGGTAAAAGAGGCAGAGGCAGACCAAGACTAACATGGACGAGTAACATCAAAAGATGGACAAGTCTAACCTATGACAATCTGCACCATATAGAGCAAGAGGCAGAGTGGAATTGCGCTCCATGGTAGCCAACCTTCGATGCGGATGGGGCACTGAATTATGAGGATAATGAGGGTTTTATAGTCATATTTTACCATTTTTGCGAGTTTGCACGACACATGATGCTGGATGATGAATCTCCAACAAAACTGCAGCAATACCACAGCGGACTATATTGAAGGTCGTCTTCTTTCTCTCCTTTACACCCACGAAAATTGGGCATCTCTGGTTAAGTTAAAGCACCTGATACCTCGACAAGTTTACAATAAACTCACGAGGTCTCATGTTTTTCAGAGTAACAGAAACTAAGTTAAAACAATAAGGAAAGACAATTGGAAGATGCATTTTGGGACGGGAAGTGCCTAAAGTGATTGACAAGTAATCGGTTTAGCAGCTCAACTTTTTATTCTATTGGTTAGACTTGGTCTCTGGCGATTTCAAGGGCATTAACAAATGTAATTACGTGGCGTAAATTGGACAAATTAGAACTGTCATAACACGAGTAGCACAAACAGTTTGTTCTATCCCCACTTCTGACCAATTGAAGAGTAAAAAAAAAGCAGCGCGAAAGCACAACAATGAGCCAGCAGAAACAACACGGAACAAAGTGATTCTGAAATGTTATTAACAATCATTTGTGGAAGAAAAGCAATGTTACCTCTTTTTTCCTGATTCGCCGCAAGATATAACACTCATCATGGATTATGTCATCATTATCTACAAGAGAGCTCTGCTAAAATAACACGCCTGAGAATTATTGATAATTGCCGTTAAATGGAGAATCAAGGTTACCAAAGGTAAACAAAAACAATGAGGAATGCTCCCTCACGTAAAGCATACGAGTTTCTTGCTAAAGGTTCAATGTATGGGGAATGTGGTGTTAGTGTCAATTTTTCCATCCATGACCACCAATTTATTTCCGGGTTGTGTGGTCAGTAACACAACAAGCCGCCTGCTTTTTCAGATAAAATAATTCATAGTATCCAATATCGGTGTAAGAGCGAATCCCTCAATTTAGAGGGGAGAAAATATAGTCGCAGTTGGGAATTGAATGTTGTCAGCTGACGAATGAATGTCTTCTATTCAACAAAAGTTGAGATAAAAATGCTGTTAATCTGACTGTATAATTTATACTGTTATTCAGAACTGGTATGATTTACATTGTTATTCCGAACCGATATGATTTACATTGTTATCCAGAACCAATATGATTTATATTGTTATTCAGAACCGGCATGATTTATATTGTTATTCAGAACTGGTATGATTTATATTGTTATTCAGAACTGGTATGATTTATATTGTTATTCAGAACTGGTATGATTTATATTGTTATTCAGAACTGGTATGATTTATATTGTTATTCAGAACTGGTATGATTTATATTGTTATTCAGAACCGGTATGATTTATATTGTTATTCAGAACCGGTATGATTTATATTGTTATTCAGAACCGGTATGATTTATATTGTTATCCAGAACCGGTATTATTTATATTGTTATTCAGAACTGGTATGATTTATATTGTTATCCAGAACCGGCATTATTTATATTGTTATTCAGAACTGGTATGATTTATATTGTTATTCAGAACCGGTATGATTTATATTGTTATTCAGAACCGGTATGATTTATATTGTTATCCAGAACCGGTATTATTTATATTGTTATTCAGAACCGGTATGATTTATATTGTTATCCAGAACCGGTATTATTTATATTGTTATTCAGAACTGGTATGATTGACATTGTTATTCAGAACCGGTTTGATCAGTTAAATCATGGATTTGAAAAAAAAAAAATCACGTTAGGACAATATGGGCAGACAAACCTGAACGCAGAGAAGTATATCTACTACCAATGGAGTTTAAACAAATGAGATGGTTGTCAGAGAAGTATATCTACTACCAATGGAGTTTAAACAAATGAGATGGTTGTCAGAGAAGTATATCTACTACCAATGGAGTTCAAACAAATGAGATTGTTGTCAGAGAAGTATATCTACTACCAATGGAGTTCAAACAAATGAGATTGTTGTCAGAGAAGTATATCTACTACCAATGGTGTTTAAACAAATGAGATCGGTGTCTAGTCAGAGAAGTATATCTACTACCAATGGTGTTTAAACAAATGAGATCGAGTCAGAGAAGCCATACCGGGAACCAACCAGAAATAGCAATTTGTTTAACATGGAAGCCATGACTGATATTTATTGAACATTATCAGTGTCAACGATTTGTGCTAAACTTTGGTTTACAGTAAACCATTTACAGTAGATAAGTCCTTTATATTTATTTTTATATTTACATTTATCGCTTTATGACAACCTTATCGTTATCGATATTCGTAAATAAGAAACATTTTCTTTCGAAATAGTATTTTATAAATAATATAGTATTCTCGTGTGTGATACAGTTATCAACAATAGTTGCATTTATTATTACTAAAGTTGTGGTAATGTCATTATTATAAGCAATATGTTTTTGTCTATTTCTCTCCCTATCTTTTACCTACTACACGTTATGGTCATGCGCTAAAAATAGCATATTACGTCACCCAGGAACACGCATTCATGCTCAGAAGTCGGCAAATGTGCAGGACAACATGAGCCCACGATACGCTACATCTGAGCACATGGCTATGATTTATGGGTGTGTCGATGGCGGACCTATCAATGTTCACAAAGATAGAATTCTAAGTGTATTCTCCACGGCCCATACAATCTGATAGATAGCTCACTAATGGGCGCGTTATTAATTCAGCAGGAAATAGAACTGACAAAGATAAGACATCTTAAGTGAAGAAAATAAAACTGTAAGATACATAAGTGTAACACAGCGTGCATGAAAAAGGGGGAGATGATATTCATCAAAGGTCTGTGACGGTGTATGGGGCGGAAAGAATTAGAAATAATCAACGTCCCAGAAAGCGAAAACAGCAAAGTGTGTGGTACACATGAGGCATATTCAGAACACGAAAGACGAATATGGCAGACCACCGTGAAAGAGATTGGAGCCTCATCACAAAACATTCCAAAGAAAGCCATGGAGAGAAATTCTAACTACTGTTTTAGGTACGAATTAAAAATAGCCACATGGAATGTTAGGACCTTATTCCAACAAGGAAAACTAGAAAATCTTATGGTAGAAGCAGAGCGATTAAACAGATATTTTAGGCATATCAGAAACAAGATGGAAGGAAAGTGGATACATACAAGACGATAAATATACATTTATATACTCAGGTAACACAACAGAACACCAAAGAGTGGTAGGAATACTAATAAAACGAGAACTACAAAAATATATAAATACTCACTTGACATACAATGATAGGATTATATTATTAAAAATGAAGGCAAAGCCATTTGACATAGCAATAATACAGACATACGCACCTACTCAAGACTATACAGATGAACAAATAGAAGCATATTATGAAGATCTAAATACAGTTATGAAGCAAGTGAAATCTTCAGACATCTTGATTATAATGGGTGACATGAACGCGAAAGTAGGAAAAGGCAGATATAAGACCATTATAGGAAATCATGGTTTAGGAAAACGAAATAACAGAGGAGAAAGATTAATTCAATTTTGTGAAGAAAACAGGCTGATAATATGTAACACCTGCTTTGAGCAAGAGAAAAGGAAATTATACACATGGAAAAGCTCAGGAGATAGAAAGAGGAATCAGATTATATAATGATAAAAGACAGATTCCTGAACAGCGTCAAGAAAGTCAAAACCTACCCAGGAGCAGATATTAATTCAGATCACAATACTGTAATGATTAAAATGAAAATCAAATTAAAGAGAAAGAAACAAAAGACTAATTCAGCAACATCAATAGATGCAACAGCTTTAAATCAAAAAGATGTAAAAGAAACTTATACTGTACAAGTAAAGAACACATCTCAGAAGCTCATAGAAGAAGGAATTGAGCAGTACAGAAGAGAAAATCCTGAAGAAAAAGTCACAACCAAATGGCAATGCATAAAAAACAGCATACAAGAATCCTGCATCACCTTACTCAAAAAGGAAAGTAACAAAAAACAAAAATGGATAACTGACAACATTTTAGAAAAAAATGGAAGAGAGAAGACAAGCGAAGAACACTGCCAGATACAAGGAAATTGATAATGAAAAACTAAATATGTGCAAAAGGCAAAAGAAGACTGGCTCAACCAAAGATGTCTAGAAGTCGAAACTATGGAAAGTAAGCACAATTTAAGAGGAATGCACACAGAAATAAAAATAATGACTAATAAAGACAAAAAAGCTGCAGGAAGCGGATGTATTGCAAACAAAGAGGGAAGAATGCTAACAGACAACAAAGATATAATCGATAGATGGCAGGAATACATAACAGAATTATTTAATGACGAAAGGGACAAGAAACCATTTATAAAATGTACATCCAGCTATACAATCCTAAAATCTGAAGTAGAAAAAGCTATAAAAACAATGAAAAAGGGAAAAGCAGCAGGACCTGACAATATACAGATAGAGATGATACAGGCACTAGAAGATTTTGGCATTGAAGTGATCACAGACATATGCAATGACATATACCATACAGGATGCATACCAAATGAACTAAAAACATCAACTTTCATTGCATTGCCTAAAAAGAATGGTGCAGTTGAATGCAGTGACTTTAGAATAATAAGCCTAAAGAGCCAGGTAACCAAAATTTTACTAAAAGTTATACAAGGATGGAATCAGAATAAAATTAATACTGAATTAGATGAGCAGCAACTCGGATTCAGGAAAAAACAGTGGGACAAAAGAAGACATATTTAGCATGAGGACATTGATTGAAAAGTACAATGTAAACAAGTAAACAAACCAATATATGCCTGCTTCATAGACTACACCAAAGCTTTCGATAGAATGCACCATAACCAACTTATAGACTGCCTAAAAGATATAAATCTGGATGACACAGACATACGACTAATATGTAATCTATACTGGGAGCAAACAGCAATAATAAAATATAACAAGGAGAACTCTACACCCATTGATATAAAAAGAGGTGTAAGACAGGGATGCATCCTATCACCAAGCTTGTTCAATCGATACACTGAGCAAATCTTTAAAAACATCACTGAGATGCCAGGCCCAAACATTAATGGAAAGATAATCAATAACCTAAGATATGCTGATGATACTGTTCTACTAGCAGAAAATCCTAAAGATCTACAACAATTACTTAATGTAATAAACATGGCAAGCAAAAAATATGGACTAGACATGAATATAAAAAAGACTAAAACTATGATCATAAACAAAGAAAATTCTAAAGACCTACATTTAAATATCAAAGTGGAAGGAATACATCTAGAGACAGCTCAGAACTACAACTACCTGGAACATACAATAAACAGTGATGGAAAATGTGCAACTGAAATAAATAAAAGAATAGATATGGCAAAAAGTAATTTCAATGCCATGAAAAATATACTAACATCAAAACAAATCACACCAGGGTTGAAACTAAGAATAGCAAAATGTTACGTCTTCCCAATATTCCTCTACGGTGCAGAAATATGGACATTTGACCGAAAAACATTCGTTTTGATCCTGCTTCGATATCCCGCTTGTTTACGATGAAAGATGATATCGTATGACAGGGAACAGTTGGCTGTGTTCACTTTCTGCGCGGTTTCGCATTATGTCTTTTGGCGTGTGCTGAGACTGCTACGATGGGGACTACAGTTACCTTTCTTTGTTTTGGAGAAGAGTTAGTAATTCGGATGATTCCACTGGCACGGGCGGTTGAGCAATTATGGATTTTAATTCGTTTGCTGTGATACCGAGGCCTTCCAAAACCAAATAACCAAATAACAGAACAGAAAATTGAAGCCTTTGAAATGTGGATTTATAGAAAAATAAGTAGAACTGGATGGAAAGAAAAGAAAACAAACGAGGAAGTTTTAAAACAACTAAAAATGAAAAGAGAACTACTAAACACGATTAGAGCAAGTAAGTAGTAAAAGTAAAGAACCCCCGTCACGCGAAGTGGCGTATAGGGAAATATGGTGTTAGTGAACCTATATTTTACAGATGCTGCTTTACTTTCCCAGAAAAAAAATCCGGTACCAATTTAAGGCTGGGTGAACTCGGAAGCCGTCGGTTGGGATCGAACCCTACCCCTTATCCTTTGTAGTCCAGTTCACTAACCATTGAGCTATCGCGGCTCCAACACAATTAGAGCAAGACAAATGAAATTTTGGGTTAATGTTAAAAGACACAACAGCCTAATAAAAGTAATGTTGGAAGGGAAAATACAAGGTAAAAGAGGCAGAGGCAGACCAAGACTAACATGGACGAGTAACATCAAAAGATGGACAAGTCAGCCTATGACAATCTGCACCATCAAAGCAAGAGACAGAGTGGAATGGCGCTCAATGGTAGCCAACCTTCGATGCGGAGACGGCACTCAATGGTGATGATGATGATAATCATCAAATAAATAAATAGCAAGGGGATTCTCTTTAAAACGTTTACAGATAACTCTGGACCTGCAAAAACTCGAAGAATATTGAGATTAGTAGTAAGTAGACGACGCTCTATCAAAAGCAAGAGGAGCATTAGTTGCACTGCGAAACATATGGAAGTCTACAGAAATTAGGTGAATTACAAAAAGTAAAATTTTCAACTCCAATGTTAAGTCAGTATTATTATATGCCTGTGCAACATGGAGAACAACAAAAATGACAATCATGAAGATACAGATTTTCATTAATGGATACTTACGCAGGATAAAAGGATGGAAATGGCTGGACAAAACCACTAACATAGAATTGTGGAAATGTACCATTCAAATACCAGTGGATAAAGAGATACAGCGAAGACCATGGCGCTGAATAGGACACACTTTGCGGAAGCCAACTGAGAGTATTACACAATATGCCCTTTTTTGGAATCCCCAGGCTAAAAGACAAAGAGAAGAACAACATATTCTTGGAGAATATAGATGGAAGCAGAGACGAAGATGATGGAGAAGACGTGAAACGATCTTAAAAGAACGGCACGAACAGGACGGATTGGAAAGTGTTTGTTGAAGACCTATGCTCCACAGGGAGCTGAAATGTAGAAGAGAAGAGAAGTAGAAGTAAGTAGGAGAGAAAAGAATTTCAAAACAGGTTTTTGTAAGGATGACATTAGGATACAGAAAAAGAGGAAGACGTAAAGAGACTCCGAGAAGAACAATTATCAGAGAAGTAAATTTGGCCAGCATAATCCTATTAGATATGATCGAACATCTTATAGATAATAGAGATGGATGGCAAAAAAAAAAAAAAAAACACAACGAGCTCTATGGGATGTCTAGCGGTGGTGGAAGGATCAAGATCAAGGCAATGGAAATATTTGAGGAAACACATACAGTGCTTGACATTCTGTTGATGGTCACACTAAAGGAGAAGGTTGAAAGCAAACATTGAAGATGATGACATCGCTAAAAATAGAAGAGTAAATCAAGAGATGGACATTTGTCATCGTGCCAGAAAGGATAACATTGCTAAAAATAGAAGAGTAAAATAAAGAGGTGGACAATTGTCATCGTGCCAGAAAGGATGACATTGCTAAAAATAGAAGAGTAAAATCAAGAGATGGACAATTGTCATCGTGCCAGAAAGGATAACATTGCTAAAAATAGAAGAGTAAAATCAAGAGATGGGCAATTGTCATCGTGCCAGAAAGGATGACATTGCTAAAAATAGAAGAATAAAATCAAGAGATGGACAATTGCCATCGTGCCAGAAACGATGACATTGCTAAAAATATAAGAGTAAAATCAAGAGATGGACAATTGCCATCGTGCCAGAAAGGATGACGTCGCTAAAAATATAAGA
Source organism: Megaustenia siamemsis (assembly GCA_032433765.1). Classification (NCBI taxonomy): domain Eukaryota; kingdom Metazoa; phylum Mollusca; class Gastropoda; order Stylommatophora; family Ariophantidae; genus Megaustenia; species Megaustenia siamemsis. Next base: position 179,038,756 of record JAVIAB010000092.1, read on the forward strand.
GTAAAATCAAGAGATGGACAATTGCCATCGTGCCAGAAAGGATGACGTCGCTAAAAATATAAGATTAAAATCAAGAGATGGACAATTGCCATCGTGCCAGAAAGGATGACGTCGCTAAAAATATAAGAGTAAAATCAAGAGATGGACAATTGTCATCGTGCCAGAAACGATGACATTGCTAAAAATAGAAGCGTAAAATCAAGAGATGGACAATTGTCATCGTATCAGAAAGGATGACGTCACTAAAAATAGAAGAGTAAAATCAAGAGATGGACAATTATCATCGTGAAGTTTAAGCTCTAGTCATGGGCGACCATTAGAAAGCAATAGCAAAAAACTAAGTCATTAGTTTACCTCTTGATCATCATAGTTGCTGTAGCAGTGCTGATGTTAGGTTTCATCGTCTCTTTCTTTCGCAGAACCTTAGCATTCGCCCGATAAATCGTGGGTGGATACGTTGTGTCGCTAATTTACGACAAAGTCACAATATCAACGCCTTTAGGTCCGACACATCCGTCTCCAGTATGGGTAGGTCTACGTTGCAATTTTAGCCCGGACAACGGCCATCTTTGGCCTACTGTTTTAGACTTTTAACTTGCAAGAGTTCATTTATCGTACTTGGGGCACACGGAACCTCATTTTCTCACCGTTATCAAAGAGGGTGGTTGAGGAGAGGGGGTGGCCAAATTGATAACTCGTCGGGCCTCAAACCAGGAGCAGGCGGGTTCGACTCCCCGGTAGGGTCAAATGTTTTACTTCTGTCAGAGGTGAAATAACAACTCTGACCCGAACACCTTGCAGTGAATTCACAGGATAGCGGCCTTTATTCTCCACATTTATCATACGACCTTTATTCTCCACATTTATCATACGACCTTTATTCTCCACATTTATCATACGACCTTTATTCTCCACATTTAACATACGAAATTTATTCTCCACATTTATCATACGACCTTTATTCTCCACATTTATCATACGACCTTTATTCTCCACATTTATCATACGAACTTTATTCTCCACATTTATCATACGACCTTTATTCTCCACATTTATCATACGACCTTTATTCTCCACATTTATCATACGACCTTTACTCTTCATAATTATCATACTACCTTTATTCTCCACATTTATCATACGACCTTTATTCTCCACATTTATCATACAACCTTCATTCTCAGAGGGTTAGACATGGGATCTCACCACCCAGAGAGGGTTAGACATGGGATCTCACCACCCAGAGAAGGTTAGACATCGGATCTCACCACCCAGAGAAGGTTAGACATCGGATCTCACTACCTAGAGAAGGTTAGACATCGGATCTCACCACCCAGAGAGGGTTAGACATCGGATCTCACCACCCAGAGAGGGTTAGACATCGGATCTCACCACCCAGAGAGGGTTAGACATCGGATCTCACCACCCAGAGAGGGTTAGACATCGGATCTCACCACCCAGAGAGGGTTAGACATCGGATCTCACCACCCAGAGAGGGTTAGACATCGGATCTCACCACCCAGATATCATGGGTGGATATAGCTACGAAGAAACAATTAATCCGACATGAAAAATCCCGACTACCCTTGGTGGTATTTGAACTTTGGTCCTTCCTGACGAGAGACCAACGTCTCACCTTTAGACTACCCATTCTCCCGTTTTTTTCCCATTTCGTTTTGTTGTTGTTTCCCCTTAGACGTTTGACCGCGGGCAGGAGAATGTTCATTGTTGAGCCTGCTGTTCCTGACACGTGCACGAATCACCCAAAATTGTTAGTGTCAAATATATAAAAATTATTTTCTACGAAATCTTGCATGACAGCGAACCCAGAAAACGTCAGAGTGCGCGTGTGGGGGTGGGGGGGGGGGGGGGGGGGGGTGGGGGGGATCGATGTGCCCTGACTGTTGTGACGCCACTGTTAATATACATGCGGAGATCGTTATCTTTTCTCAGCGTCAGCTCTCTACTTAAACTCTGGAGCGCGACGAGAAAATCTCTCCATTATCTATCAATACCGCCGGGACGATAAAACAAGATGTGTCCAAGATTACATCGCGAATGGTCATCCTGAGGTCAGTGTAATTTCCATTTCCTCCTCAATTGTCCTCCAAGGCAGTGTTAGAGAGATTACCGACCCATAGAGGGATATAGTTGGCGCTTTATCTCAAGACATCGGGCCCGTATATAAAGTAATCGCATTTGACAGACTGCACAATCTTCTATATAAGGTCGGCGCCTTCGTTAAGCCTCATGAAGATTGAGACATTTAATTAAAGTCAGTTAAACTAACTGTGAGAGTTGTAATGGTTAGTTGTTATGCTTGATTATCTTCTCTTGGACACGCACGTTATGTTCAACCATAGGCAGGGTGTTGTGGGTGAGGATGAGGTTAACCACCAGTAGCGCCATTCCTGTGAAACTGCAGGGAAGAATTTAACCACCAGTAGCGCCATTCTCGTGAAACTGTAGGGAAGAATTTAACCACCAGTACCGCCATTCTCGTGCAATTGTAGGGAAGAATTTAACCACCAGTAGCGCCATTCTCGTGAAACTGTAGGGAAGAATTTAACCACCAGTACCGCCATTCTCGTGAAACTGTAGGGAAGAATTTAACCACCAGTAGCGCCATTCTCGTGAAACTGTAGGGAAGAATTTAACCACCAGTAGCGCCATTCTCGTGAAACTGCAGGGAAGAATTTAACCACCAGTAGCGCCATTCTCGTGAGAACTGCAGTGAAGAAATAGTTTTAAAGTTTTATCTGCCTTGAACCAAAGTTGTCTAGACTATGAGTCAATAATAGCGATGTAAAAGAATATTGACTAAAAAAATGGCAACAAATGTATAAACATGCGAGGCTGCCGTAAAGCTGATGATAGAGGTAAACGGAAAAGAAAAGAAAAACAGGAAAAAAATGTGGTATGATTACAGTTATACGTAGTTGAGGGTCAACACAAAATCAAAACGACGTTGCGGCTCAGTAGGCCTTCAGTATAAACAAGGATAACACAAGCACAGGTGATATTATAATAGTGTTAGCACATCGGTGTGTGAAAGTGTTGTCCACACGATAGTTAGACCTAATCGGAATCATAATAAAATAAGCAAATATGAGCGTGTGTCCACAGATTATGTTTTCCTCAACGCTGAAAGGATAATGAGTAAGAAGAATATAATAATGATAATAATGATAATAATATTAATAATAATAGTAGTAGTAAGAATAATAAATATATTAGTCACCATTGGCTTGTCAATGAACCTCAAGGAACTTGAAACAGAGCATTGCAACAGAAGGCAGTCGTATCTTCAGAAGACCCTTTCCGCAAGTGTTTTCCATTAACTTTGGCTTTTTAGGAATTTTAAAAATCCAATTGTGATAAGAGTGGTCAGTATTTGCCCTGGCTAACCAAAACAACCTACAAACACATTGTGAAACCACGCCTGATTGGACGCTTGAAAATGCAAATGAATTGCCAAATTGCCTTCTCGTTTTTCATTGCGAACTCTTCCCTAGGACCAATAACAATATTAACTGTTCATTCAACGATCGCCGAAAAGAGTGTGTGATCACTTATCGTCTTCCATTGCCTAGCCTGACCCTGTGTTATCCTTTTCAGTCGATTGAATTAAGACCTGGGCCCGGAACGTTGGCTTGGAACCTCTCAAGCTACTGGAGACAATGTCCAGAGTTTCTTAAGGAAACGGATGCGCAATCACGTGCAAGGTTATCTGCCCCTGCATTTTTTTTATGTCGCTGGTCACTGGTTCAATTAGAAATATTGCACAATCACGCATACATCCTAAATGTTTTCGTAAATGGAGATATACATTGAAATAATCACAAAACACCGACATGATAAACTAGGCTAGTTCAAAGCTTAGATAAAATATCATTTTGGTTATCCTTCACAACATTAATCATAGTTTTTATTTTAATTTAACTATACTTCATATCGATTACAATCGTACAATTTCCTCCAATTTTTTGTTCTTTTCTCTAAAAATGCGTTAAGAATTTAAATGGTTCTATTTATGTATTTTAATTTTGACATGACAAATCGGGTTAAAGGCCGAGAAATAATTCAAGCGAAACAGCCATGTCATAGGCTCAAGTAGTTATAATATGAATAATATGATCTGAAATTAGTGGAAACTTGGGAATAATAAATCCTTATGCTTATTTCAAACTGTGGCTTTAAAAGAAATGAGCTGTCAATCATCTGTCGCATGTCTTGAGTATTGATTTTTGGTAAAGTGTGACTTTAATATCACCCTCATTAAGAAAAAAAAATTATCTGGTCATTTCTTTTCTGTTGGTGATTAGGCTAAATCTGACAGGAGAGTAGTCGAGACTTCGAACCATGTTAGGTTATATGTGAGAGGAGAGTAGTCGAGACTTCGAACCCTGTTAGGTTATATGTGAGAGGAGAGGAGTGGAAGATTTGAACTCTGCTAGGTTATATGTGAGAGGAGAGTAGTGGAAGCTTCGAAACATGTTAGGTTATATGTGAGAGGAGAGTAGTCGAGACTTCGAACCCTGTTAGGTTATATGTGAGAGGAGAGGAGTGGAATATTCGAACCCTGTTAGGTTATATGTGAGAGGAGAGTAGTGGAAGCTTCGAAACATGTTAGGTTATATGTGAGAGGAGAGTAGTGGAAACTTCGAACCCTGTTAGGTTATATGTGAGGGGAGAGTAGTGGAAACTTCGAACCCTGTTAGGTTATATGTGAGAGGAGAGTAGTGGAAACTTCGAACCCTGTTAGGTTATATGTGAGAGGAGAGTAGTGGAAACTTCGAACCCTGTTAGGTTATATGTGAGAGGAGAGTAGTGGAAGCTTCGAAACATGTTAGGTTATATGTGAGAGGAGAGTAGTGGAAACTTCGAACCCTGTTAGGTTATATGTGAGGGGAGAGTAGTGGAAACTTCGAACCCTGTTAGGTTATATGTGAGAGGAGAGTAGTGGAAACTTCGAACCCTGTTAGGTTATATGTGAGAGGAGAGTAGTGGAAACTTCGAACCCTGTTAGGTTATATGTGAGAGGAGAGTAGTGGAAACTTCGAACCCTGTTAGGTTATATGTGAGAGGAGAGTAGTGGAAACTTCGAACCCTGTTAGGTTATATGTGAGAAGAGAGTAGTCGAGACTCCGAACCCTGTCAAATTATATGTGAGGAGCAAATTATGGGGTGTAAAGTACACTCCTACAAGGGATGTGTGATAGCTTTACAAAAAGAAACACAACAAAATACTATCGCTTTTTCTTACATGCGGCCTTCTTCAAAGAACGAGAACAACACAGATAAACAACATAAGAAAGATAAACTCTACTACATCTACAATGAGCGGCAATAATAGATCAAGGTGAAATATAAAGAGGGATCAGAAATGAAATGGTGAAACAGACGGGAAATGTTCTACATTATCAGAGGATACAAATGTATAAATTATACAAATTAGTACATAAACATTAGTATGCAAAAAATATTTTTATATTAGTACGAAACTAACAAGGATACATGTGAGGGGAAATTAGTCAAGTCTTCGTTGCCTAGAAGGCTATACATGACGGGAGTGTACGCAAGTCTTCGTTGCCTAAAAGGCTATAATCACGGGAGTGTAGATCCTTAGTAGGTTGTATATGAGAGGAGAGTAATTAAGACGTCGACCCTTTGTGGGGAGAGTAGACAAGATTTAGACTCTTAGAAGGTTATATATGAGAGGAGAGTAATCGAGACATCCACATCTAATAGACTACATATGAGAGGAGAGTACTTGAGACATCGACCTCTAATAGGTTATATATGTGAGGAGAGTAGTTGTGACATCGACCTCTAATAGGTTATATATGTGAGGAGAGTAGTTGAGACATCGACCTCTAATAGGTTATATATGTGAGGAGAGTAGTTGAGACATCGACCTCTAATAGGTTATATATGTGAGGAGAGTAGTTGAGACATCGACCTCTAATAGGTTATATATGTGAGGAGAGTAGTTGAGACATCGACCTCTAATAGGTTATATATGTGAGGAGAGCACTGACATCGACCTCTAATAGGTTATATATGTAAGGAGAGTAGTTGAGACATCGACCTCTAATAGGTTATATATGTGAGGAGAGTAGTTGAGACATCGACCTCTATTAGGTTATATATGTGAGGAGAGTAGTTAAGACATCGACCTCTAATAGGTTATATATGTGAGGAGAGTAGTTGAGACATCGACCTCTAGTAGGTTATATATGTGAGGAGAGTAGTTGAGACAATGGAGAGTAGTTGAGACATCGACAGGGTATTTCTGACAAGAGAGTAGTTGAGACATCGACAGGGTATTTCTGACAAGAGAGTAGTTGAGACATCGACAGGGTATTTCTGACAAGAGAGATGTCTTATCTAAAATCATGTCCTTAAACGAAATGAAAGAAAGTAAAAGAAAGCATATAATCGGATTGTGATAACAATAAAGTTATATGTGCTAGTAGTTTAGGACGATATTAGAAAATAAAAAAAAGAACGGTTAACTAAGTGACAGAAGATACCACATAATGTGTGTCCGTGAAGATAGTAGTTGTATACTTGTATCGAGTTATTCATCATCATCAAGTACTGGGTCTGCTGGCGTAGGTGATCATGTTTCTCCACAATTTTCGATCTCGACAGTTATTTATCATTTCTGTTGTTGACCTTCTGCCAAGCCATTCTCTTAAGCTGTCTGGTATTTTTTCTCTTTGCTTCCCTCTATCTCTTCGTCCCTCAATTTTTCCAGTTGTTACAATATATTCCAGTTGTTCTCTTGTCATTGCATGGCCAAAAAATGCTGATTGTCTCTTCCTAATGTTGGAAATCAGTTCTCTTTTTGCTTTGACCTCTTTCAGAACATTTTCATTACTCTTCTTAGCTGTCCATGGTATTCTTAACATTATTCACACATCTACAGACTCCAGTGATTTTCTTGTCTGTTGTCCTATTGTCCATGATTCGCCTCCATATTTTATCATCCATATATCTCATCGAGACATTAAATAAAGATATACTCATGTTTGATTGAGGGAGCCGCGATAGCTCAGTGGTTAGTGAACTGGACTACAAAGGACAAGGGGTAGGTTTCGATCCAAACCGACGGCTTCTGGGTTCACCCAGCCTTTAATGGGTACCTGATTTTTTTCTGGGAAAGTGAAGCGGCACGGGCGTAATACCAACCACATTACCCCAAAAATCATGTACCGAAGGTCTGTAAAATTTATGGTCACTAACACCATATTCCCTATACGCCACTTGGCGTGACGGGTCACTAACACCATATTCCCTATACGCCACTTGGCGTGACGGGGGCACTACTTTTTTTTTTTTTACATGTTTGATTGACGAAGTTACTAAGAATAAGCTGTTTTCCGCTCTTAGAGGTACGAACAGTCACCGCCATTACGCGAGGAATGCTGAAAACATTCGTTTATGTCCATTCCTCTGGAATGTTATAAAATTCAACAAAATAGATGGAAGGTAGTGTGTATGATACGATGTACTTGTTTAGTGTCAAACTGGAAGCCTATATCTTTGTGCGTGTGCCACGTTGTAGCCTCTAAATGACCCCGCACCTGGAACGTTTGTCGGATTATTAAAACGGACGTTATTATTCAATAACGTGTATGTGCGCCTTAATTTCTGTTCTCGTTCCGGAAAAAAAACTGTTCTGAAATTTGTGAGATATTGTTATATTTGAGGGTAGTCAAGTTTCAGAAGACGACATCGATTCTGTAAACAAGGCCTCCGTCAAGGCAGACCCATCAAGGTAGACCCATCAAGGTAGACCCATCAAGGTAGACCCATCAAGGCAGACCCATCAAGGTAGACCCATCAAGGCAGACCCATCAAGGTAGACCCATCAAGGTAGACCCATCAATGCAGACCCATTAAGGTAGACCCATCAAGGTAGACCCATCAAGGCAGACCCATCAAGGTAGACCCATCAAGGCAGACCCATTAAGGTAGACCAATCAAGGTAGACCCATCAAGGCAGACCCATCAAGGTAGACCCATCAAGGTAGACCCATCAAGGCAGACCCATCAAGGCAGACCCATCAAGGTAGACCCATCAAGGCAGACCCATCAAGGCAGACCCATCAAGGTAGACCCATCAAGGCAGACCCATTAAGGCAGACCCATTAAGGCAGACCCATCAAGACATACCCATTAAGGCAGACTCATCAAGGCAAACCCATCAAGGCAGACCCATCAAGGCAGACTCATCAAGGCAGACCCATTAAGGCAGACCCATTAAGGCAGACCCATTAAGACATACCCATTAAGGCAGACTCATCAAGGCAGACCCATCCACATCTGATGCCGAAGAGACCATGGCACGTTTGCCAGAAAGCAAATGCGCTGACCGATTTCAGATTGCCATAGATGTTGAGATATCAGTCGGTACAGGCAATATCAGTCCTTCAATGGGGGCACTGGTTGGTCTCGAGGCAAGACGTCGGCCCCGAGACAAAGAGGTTGTGGGTTCAAGCCACGGCTGCATCAGCTGGGATTTTTATTTGTAATATCTCCTGGTCTCAACAGCAAGGCCCCGGCTTGAAACGTCAATTACTCGTGGACGGAAAAAATATGAGTACCTCCGAAGACGGAGTTATCTGCCTTTGCTGCGAGGGACACCTGTGCACACAGCTGCTGGGGAAAACGGATTAACAGGCAAAATTCAGTTCCTAGTCTCTAGGAACTTCGTCAGAGGTAAAAAGTTGGCGAACGCAAAAAAAAAAAGTCCTGGAATGACCCCACATTGTTGTGTGTAGACTTCGCTATGAGAAGTCTTGTAGTTCTATTGTCACGATAAACGTCTGTGTTCACGAGTCTGTCACGTCAGACGAATTTTTCCGACGGAACACAGCACACCATTGCATCCACAACACCTTTATTGCCCTGATCATCGTCGGTTTGTTGTTTATTTTGTTCTTGTTTTGTTGTCGTTGTTGTTGTCGTTGTTGTTGTCGTTGTTAGAATCATCATCACTGCACACCGCACGAACCCATAGGTGTTCCCATATCCGCACCTCCCTTCCTGGAGAGTCTCGAGAAAATCTGAGGAAGATCCTGACCAACGTGCACGAACTCCGTACCACGGCCCGGGATCCACGTGTTGGGAAGTTTATGTTGGCAATTTTGCCCGGGCAGCGGCCAAGAGATCTTTAACGTGAGCGAGATAACACGGAACCTCCTGTTTATTGCCGTTATCCGAGAAGGCTAGACATCGGATCTCACCACCCAAGAGATCAGGGGAGGTAACGTCATAAAGAAACCAGGGATTAATGTTTTTATATTTTTGACAAATCACCACTTCTGGTGGCCTTTGAACCAGGGTCTTACCCCTGTCCTTAGGTCGATGTGGCACTTCTAGACTACCCAGCCCTCTGGTCGGTTTGACTTCTTGTTCCCACATCTAAAGAGAACAATAGCAATGTAAGGCTGGCAATTGGACGAAGTCGAAGAGGTTTAAGCTAACGTAACGAGACGAATCAAAGCTGTAACGAAAAAACGCCTGCTAGAGTCTGGAGGTACATTCGTCACTAACATAAATGTTTAAAGAGCGCATCGTTCTAAGATGAATGGTATAAGTCGATCACACATTGTTAAGTAAGGGGAAGGTTAGGATTCAATGAGATTTCGCTCGTGATTAGGCTAAAACTGGCAGGAGAGTAGCAAAGACTTCGCTATTGGTTAAGCCATAACTACCAGGAGAGTAATTGAGACTTCGCCCATGATTAGGCCGAAACTGACAGGAAAGTAGTCGAGACTTCGCCACTGATGGAGCAAAAAATTACAAAAGAATAGTTGATACTTTGCTCCTGACTAGACTAAAACTGACGTAAGAATAATTGAGACTTCTCTCATGATTAAGACACAAATGATATTGAATTAGTCGAGACTAAGAGCTACAGTCACATATTGTGTGACACCGACAATTTGATAAAGGGGTAGTTTAGCAGAATAATAATCATACAGAAGATAATTCATGTATTAGATTACTATCTTTAATGATAAATGATGAAACACGGATTCCATTTCAGCATAATAAATTCCACGAATTTTTAACGACACGTTAAAATAAATTAAGCACTGTGATATACAGCCAACTGAGAGTATTGCACAAGAGGCCCTTTTTGGAATCCCCAGGGGAAAAGACAAAGAGGAAGACCAAGGAATTCTTGGAGAAGACAGATAGAAGCAGAGATGAAGATGAATGGGAAGACATGGAATGATCTTAAAAGAATGGCAAAAAACAGAACGATTTGGAAAATGTTTGTTGAAGATCTATGCTCCACTGGCAGCTAAAAAGGTAGAAGAAGAAGAGACTATGATATGCGTTATAAGAAACAATAGAAGACAACAAATATATAGCCTCGAAATAATTTGAACCATCAGACAAAGAAGTCTTAAAACAAGTCAGACATGTTATTTGAAACTACATCAATCATAAATACTACCAAAGGGACAGTTGTGATAGCGCAGACTTTGCTTTGATTATATCGAACAAAACATGGTCGTCATGTTCAGATTTGGAGATAAAAACTATGTCCTAACATTATCAAGCGCTATACATGAAGAAAAAAAAATATGACGATCATCATTTTCAGGGGACGTGAACAGCCGGTCATTATGGTGGATAGACGGCAGGAACCATTAAAGGCTATGTCTGAAAAAGTTTGCAGTTTCCACATATTCCAAGTCAAACTTGTCCTAGGAGCTACTGAGTTAAGTGCTCTGTGCACACCGTGAGCTGTGCGTTCAAACCGTTTTAATCGTGTTTCAATATTCCGATTGTTTACGATGAATGATGATATTGTATGACAGGGAACAGACGGGCTGTGTTCACTTTCTGTGCGGTGTCGCCTTTTGGCGTGTGCTGAGACTGCTATGATGGGGACTATAGCTACCTTTCTTTGTTTGGGAGATGAGATAGTAATTCGGATGATTCCACTTGCACGGGCGGTTGAGCAATTATGGATTTTAATTCGTTGGCAGTGATACCGGGGCCTTCCATAACCATAACCATGGTCGACAATATTTTTTTATTGGAAAATAAGAACTTAGGTTTCTTGTTGTATAATGGCTTCACACAAATGGGAGATCACTCATGAGGAAAATAATTATATATTACAGACGACCGTTTTACGACTAAGTACAGATTGGCAGGGAAATACGAGGCCTGTCAAGTTACCGCCAATTCTGAACAAAATGTCGGCAATATTCTAGAGTAGACTATGTTTACGCATGAGAGGAAATCTAAAAGTGTTGATTGATAACCACATTTGTGACAATCTTGATTAGAGACTATCTTGATGCGACTTACAGATTCTGTAGGTATTTCGTCACACAACCAACAGGGTACAACAAAATAGCCCCAAGCAACCACTTATTTTGTGTGTGTGGTGTGTATGTAGTGTGTGTGGCGTGTGTGTGTGTGTGTGGCGTGTGTGTGTGTGTTTGTGTTTATGGCTGACTGCCAATTTTTGTTGCGAAAAGGACAGGACATTTTCTAACATCAAAGAGCATGAAAAATTCAATTAAAATACATTGTTTTTCTCTCTCATGCAGCGGCGGATATTCAGAGGAATTCAGAGGAGCAAAGGAAGTCACGATTTCCCCCATATTTTATCAGAATACATAACACAGTCACAATCCAATAAGTTAAATGTCTGTACAACCAGCCACCATATTTGCTAGTATAGCTGTGAAATAGTTTCAATAACTCAAGCAGTTACTAATAAATAGATTTCAATGTCTATGGAGGTCAAACCTACCACGACTTTACATAGGCATCAATCTACCTTGCACTGAGTATGAGAACTAGGAAGCTATTTCAGCAAACAACTCCTCGATGCCATGGCAACATAAGAACGACCAATAAGATAGTGTTCTCTCTCTCTCTCATTGTCGAAACGTAAAGAAGTTGAGTCAATAGGGGACATTTCAAACTGGTAAAATAAATATAAACTAATAGAAAAAACAAGGCAAACTACAACGTTTCGGCAAACGCCTTCTTCAGGTATAACAAACTATACAAATTAAACACTTGAATCCAAGCCGAAATATATAACACACTTTCTTTTAGTGAGGCTGCTCAACAACATTTTATGATTATTTTACATGCTCCCTGCAGCTATACTTGCGGCCCCGCGTAGTAGAAATATTTTGAATATTTGGTATTTGTGCTTGTTCCCATTCCTAACTGGTGTTTCCGGTTAGAATCACCTCGCTGGGTCTCTACTTGAACAAAAATGTAAGAGATACTTAGCAGCAGAACCATTATTGTCTAATTACTTACAATGTAAATCTTCCTCGTCTTCTTCTTTTCTCTTTTCACCGGTATCTAAAAGGTGTCGTGGTTTATATCATTTGTCGTTCTTGAGCTGCTCGAACTGTCTGAATTAGTTATTTCCCTTTGTTGTTACATGTCTCTGTCACTGCATATATCCACCTTTTTTCTGGGTCTTCCTCTTGGTCTTTTTCCATGCATTCTCGAGAAGAACGCCCTTGATGGTGATTGGTGCGGATTCATTCTGACCAGGTGGCCAAACCATTTAAGTTGTTGTTCTATATATTCTTGGCAGAGTTTTGTTCCTACCATTTTTCTTATGGTTTCATTTGATATTCTATCTCTTCCTGTGTTGTTTGTTACTTTCCTCAAGCATCGCATCTCACATATATTGATTTTTTAAAATTGTAATTTAGAAAGGGTCCATGTTTGACTTTCATAGCACAAAGTTGGTATGAAAATACTATTTATCATTTGTTGTTTAGCTGCCATATAAATGTTTGGATGTCTTAGCAATGGTGAAAGCTGATATGTTACAGCATTTGCTTTTTGTATTCTCATGTCAATTTCTCTGTCTAGTTTTCCATCTTCTGTGAACATTGTGCACAAATACTTGAATTTCTCTACTTGTTTTATTTCTTTATCTTTGATCTTAATGTTTAATGGGTGTTTTAATTTGCTTATTCTCATAGCCTCTGTTTTTGCTGTGTTAATTTTTAATTTTTATTTACAATGTAAATAAGTAAGATAAACTGATGTATTTATATCTGTGTTAATTTAGAGCAAAATTTGAAGGAACTATTTTACATAGCGCAAAGTGTAGTAATATTGATGTCGCAAATTAGAAAGAAAAGGGTCAACTTAAAAGTTCGGTCTCATGTCATCGTCTCCTCAAGTTTCGAACACACCGTCCGCCGCTGCATTCAGATTGTAAGTTAAGATTCACCTTGACAATTTTGCTCAGTTTAGCATTGTTTTCTTCAAGAACTTATTTTGAAATACATATCATTCCAGATTCTTATATATATATATATATATATATATATATATGTACATATACAGCAAACAACTCTTCATACCTTTTTCACCCTCAATATTTTCTTTAAACACAAGCTACAACTTCATGTGACCAGTTAAACTCAATTATAATTTCCTGGCATTTAATACCCATGTTTCTATCTTATTCTTGAATATTTTACCATATATATATATATATATATATATATATATATATATATATAGTTTTAATAAGGCCTTCGGGCTGAAAGGACTCACCCATAGTTTGTGACGTTTTCAGCATAACGAGCAGTGATGATTGTGGGTAAAATATAATGAGCCGTCTAGATCTCCCATAACTGAAGACGTCACAAACTTTGGGTGATTCTGGTATTTTCCCCTCGGCCCACATGCCGCAATAAGACTATACATTGCTGTGGTTTTATCGTCTGCTGGTTTTGTTTAGTTTTATTGAGAATAATGTCCGAACATTTTCATTTTGGGCGCCGGGTAGTCTAAAGATACGATGTCGGCTTCAGCACAGACAAGACCCGGGTTCAAAACCCACCAGATGAGGTGGTTAGTTATTTTCTCAAATTTAGGAAAAACGAATCCATGGTTTCTTTATGACAATGCTCTCACCAGATCTCCTGGGTAGCGAGATCCAATGTCTAGCCCTCTCGGATAATGGTAATACACAGGAGGTCACGTGTACACTCGTGCACGCGAAAGATTTCTTGGCAGTTAAAATAGAAAAGTGTAAATCATAAATATTGCCACTTCTTCCTCTTCTACTACCTTTCAGCACCTTGGGGAACATAGGTCTTCAACAAACACTTTCCAAGCCGTTCTGTTTCTTGCCATTCTTTTAAGATCATTCCATGTCGTCCCCATCATATTCATCTCTGCTTTTATCTGTTGTTTCCAAGAATTCATTGGTCTTCCTCTTTGTCTTTTCCCCTGGGGATTCCAACAAAGGGCCTGTTGTGTAATACTCTCAGTTGACTTCTGCGGTATGTGTCATTTATGTTATAGAAACCAGACGGACATTTTATTGTGTTCATAAGGCATATTGCATTTGTTAATCATCAACATTATTCATTTGTTTACTTACGAACTTGTAAGAATATATTGAAGCACAATTCTATGAATCTTTCAAAACACTTTCACAGCTTAAGTTCATAATATTCTCTATCAATTCTCTATCAACTCTCTATCAATAATAATTTCTAAACTGACTTGAACTACACTTGGAGATTCTAACTTCCTAAATAACTGTCTTCAATTTCTAATCTTAACTTCTAACTGTCCTGACTATACTAACTGTCTAATTCTCTTACCTGAATAACTAACTGGCTTCACTTTCTAATCTTAACTTCTAACTGTCCTGACTATACTAACTGTCTAATTCTCCTTCCTGACTAACTAACTGGCTTCACTTTTTAATCTTAACTTCTAACTGTCCTGACTATACTAACTGTCTAATTCTCATTCCTGATTAACTAACTGGCTTCACTTTCTAATCTTAACTTCTAACTGTCCTGACTATACTAACTGTCTAATTCTCCTTCCTGACTAACTAACTGGCTTCACTTTCTAATCTTAACTTCTAACTGTCCTGACTATACTAACTGTCTAATTCTCCTTCCTGACTAACTAACTGGCTTCACTTTCTAATCTTAACTTCTAACTGTCCTGACTATACTAACTGTCTAATTCTCCTTCCTGACTAACTAACTCGAACTGTTGACTTTCTATTCCTCACTAATTCATTTCTGACTGTAACCGTCTTAAACCTATTGTGTTGAAGTTTAAATACTCCAACCACAACTCTACGTCTGAAAATTAGTAGCAAACAAAATTGTCGCGAAGTGACAAATTGCGACTCCCTCCTGATCACTTGCAGCCTCGTGTCCGAGACTTGAACACTACAATCTGACTTGTGTCTCAACTGTCTAATACTTTGACAATAACAGATTATTTTCGTGACTTCTAAATTTTTTAAAATAATGGTTACCTCATGACAATGACCTCTCAAGGTAGTTGGATGACAACTTATTTATTAGACGGGCCAAAGTCATGGGATCAACGCATACTATTTGTTACTTCCCCAACCTGCTGTTGTGGAAATCTGCGTCTCCTCTCACTCACAAACTTGGTTTGAAGTGGAAATTTCCATGGACCTAAACTATTATGTGTCGTCCAACAATTCTGGATATTACCTCCTTCCCACTTTCTGTGTGTCTACCACCCACTCTAAACCTTTTCTCAATTAATTTTGTTTCTACAACTTGTTATCTGGCTGGAAATTTTCCATACTTAAATTTTATGTCCTAACTACTGCTGATCGCTACCATTTTAAACTGCTATTGTCTATTGAGAAGCGGGTAACAACAAAGTTGCCTGCCCCTCTGCTCTCACTAGCTCAGTCTATTACACTATCCAGCCCAATCGTCTTCGCTGTATCTCTTTATCCACTAGTATTTGTCTTGGCGACTAAGGAGGGTTGGGCATGGGACTGGCTATCCCGTATCGTAAAAAACATAAATCGAAAAAAAATCTTCACAAACAAGGACAAGTCAAATATGGTCACTGACCGGGCAACATTGTCAGCAAGAACATACGCCTATCGAGGATCCCGGGGCCGTGCTACGGAGTTCGTGCACGTGGGCAAGGATTCTCCTTGGATTTCCTCGAAATTCTCCAAGGGGATATCGGAGCAGCTATGGATTCGTCCGGTGTGCAGAAATGACGATCCGAACAGCAAAGACAAAAATAACCATTTTTATTTACTTTACATTCAATTCATGCTGTGACCATATATTATTTTACATGGTTAATGAGAAAGTAGGTCAAGCTTTGAGCAATAACCTATTTTACGTGTTTGTGGAGAAAGTAGATGTATGCATGTATGTATGTATGTATGTATGTATGTATGTATGTATGTATGTATGTATGTATGTATGTATGTATGTATGTATGCATGTGTTTATGTATGTATGTATATGTGTGTATAGGGAGAAAAACAAGATAACAACGTTTGTGTAATTATGGCTTCAAGATAACAACATGGAAATTGATAAAAAGAAATACAAGTAATTAAGGAGGAGTTGAGACACCTGAGAGTTGATGGAAGGCAGCGGAACTTTCTCTTCCCCCTCTCTCTGGTGTAGCAGGGGAGGGCGGCAGTGAGAACACAATTAAATGTCCTAAACCTAGACAGATTTTTAATTTGATTTGGGGGCAGAGACTTGTACCGCATCTCATTTAGTAGAACGGAAATGTAGGTAAAATGTGTTTGAATAAAACATGACGGTCGTGTACTTGGGGTAGTTACTGGCGGGAGATCGATTCGAGATGTTTGGGGGGTGGTGGGTGGGGGAGGGTGAGGGAGGGATAGGGGATGTTTTGCTGGACTTAATGAATGTCGTTACGCTTTACATTGCAAATGTGTTTGTAACTGCTGACGTGTTAGTCGTCACGAAAAGAGCCAGTCTTGAGAGTCTTTCTGCTGCAAGTGAAACACGCAAGCAAACAAACAAATTAAAAAAAAAACAAGCAAACAAACAAATAAAAAACCCAAGCAAACAAACAAATACAATAAATAAAATAAACAAGTAAACACATACAATAAAAAAAACAAGTAAAATAAAGAAACGAATAAATATTCAAACAAGCAATTAAAACAAACAAATAAAACAAACAAAAACAACAAATAAAAGAAACACAAAACAATTCAATGGTTCACAAGAAGATGAAAGATAAAAGAAGAAGAAAAAGAAGCAGAAGTAATGGTCGTCATAAAATTAGAAGTTCTTGGCACGGTTGTTTATCTTAGCTTCTTTAGTTCATCAAAAACAAGCAAAGGTGACCGAGTGTGCGGCAAGTAGAGCGCACATCGAATGACGAGTTTCCTCTTATCTTTGAGATAAAAACAAGCAATGGTGACCGAGTGTGCGGCAAGTAGAGCGCACATCGAATGACGAGTTTCCTCTTATCTTTGAGATAAAAACAAGCAAAGGTGACCGAGTGTGCGGCAAGTAGAGCGCACATCGAATGACGAGTTTCCTCTTATCTTTCAGATACTAAAATGACATCCACTGGGCTCAAGACTAAAGAGAACAATCCTCATCGTCATGCAACCTACTTTTGATTTTTTAAAAATCAATTTCTTCTACTCAATCAACTTGAACATTTACTAAAAGATACAAGGAAATAATAAACATTACAGAAATTGAACAATACACAGCTGTTTGCTTTCATCTCCAAGTGGCATTATCGTTCTGAAAACATGAACATTTTCCTCATTCCTGTAATAGATATTTTATGGGAGTGGCTTCAAATTGCTACAGCAGACATCAAATGTAATCATATTTAGCTAAAGCAAACATGTATCTGTGAATGATGACTTATAGCTAAAGCAAACATGTATCTGTGAATGATGTTTTATAGCTAAAGCAAACATGTATCTGTGAATGATGTTTTGTAGCTAAAGCAAACATGTATCTGTGAATGATGTTTTGTAGCTAAAGCAAACATGTATCTGTGAAAGATGTTTTATAGCTAAAGCAAACATGTATCTGTGAATGATGTTTTATAGCTAAAGCAAACATGTATCTGTGAATGATGTTTTGTAGCTAAAGCAAACATGTATCTGTGAATGATGTTTTGTAGCTAAAGCAAACATGTATCTGTGAATGATGTTTTGTAGCTAAAGCAAACATGTATCTGTGAATGATGTTTTATAGCTAAAGCAAACATGTATCTGTGAATGATGTTTTATAGCTAAAGCAAACATGTATCTGTGAATGATGTTTTGTAGCTAAAGCAAACATGTATCTGTGAATGATGTTTTATAGCTAAAGCAAACATGTATCTGTGAATGATGTTTTGTAGCTAAAGCAAACATGTATCTGTGAATGATGTTTTATAGCTAAAGCAAACATGTATCTGTGAATGATGTTTTGTAGCTAAAGCAAACATGTATCTGTGAAAGATGTTTTATAGCTAAAGCAAACATGTATCTGTGAATGATGTTTTATAGCTAAAGCAAACATGTATCTGTGAATGATGTTTTATAGCTAAAGCAAACATGTATCTGTGAATGATGTTTTATAGCTAAAGCAAACATGTATCTGTGAATGATGTTTTGTAACTAAAGCTCGAAATACCAAAAGCTGTGTTTCGGGAGATGCAAACATTTTTTTTTCTTGCAACAAAAGTTTTCACGTTTCCTTCCTCATCTGCCTTTCAGCATTGAGGGGAGATATAATTTGGGGTCTTTTTCTCTTCTGTTCGCCTCTGCTGCTGTTATGTTTCCTAGTATTTCTAATATTCCGCCGATCCATCTTTTTCGTGGTCGGCTCTTAGGTCTGGTGTTCTCGCAACGTTTATTAAAGGCTCATTGTGTTGCGTTTTGATCTTTCTGCTTTGTCACGTGAGCAAACCATTTTATCTGTTTTTTCTTTATATAATGTATGGTGGGAGTTATTCCATTCCTAGCTTTTTTTCTCAGTTCTTCATTTCTGATTTTAATTCTCAGACTGTTTCCTGTCATTCGTCTAACACATTTAATCTCAGTAGAGGTTATTTTTTCTTATTGTTCTTGCATCTAGAGTTCAGGATTGACATTGGTAGAACAACGTTGGGATGAAGATTATATTGTAGAGTGCCCGTTTTGCCTCTAAAGTTATTTCCTTGTTGGACAACGGTGGTGATAGCTTTCCAACGATATGGCAAGCTTTGTTGCATCTTGAGTCTATCTCTGCTGTTTGTGGGTATACATATGGTCAAACAAACTAAAGTACCAGTGACAAACCACTGTGAATGGCAGTCTTTTATAATTATTTTATATTGAGATTTAATCATTTTATGGTTTCATATGAAGGATGACAATTAATTTATCTAAGTAGTCTCTGTCTTTAAGAAGTTAAGCTCGTTTCTTTCAGTCTTAGTGTTATATTAATTGAGTTATAGTTTTTGACAAATCCAGCGTAATGCCGCCATTAAACAAAAACCTTAGACGCGCCGTGAAGCAGGGACTCATGCTTTTCCTCTACTACTTGTTCTTTTTAATTATCATCAATCATTTTCTTTGTCAACATCCTCTTCTGTTCCTTCTACTTCTTATTCATCGTCATCGTTTTCTTCATCATCATCATCATCGTCGACATCATCTTCTTCTATTCTTAAATATCATAATAACAGTCATCATCATAATCGTCTTCATTATTACCATAAAATAATAATAATCAACATCATCACCATCATCATCTTCTTGTTTTTTATCATTATCATCATTATTATCATTATTATCATCATCTTTTCTTGTCTTCTTTTTATTCTTCTGCATCCACATTGGCGTATAAGCGTTGTGTCGCCAGTTTGCGGTAAACACTTTTCGGCCCAGCGTATCCGACTTCAACATGTCGAATTTATATTTGCTTACCATTGTTTTGCCAGGGCAGCGGCCATTTCGACTTTAACTTCAAGTATTCTTTAGCATGCGCAAAGTGCACATTCAGCTTTGTGTTTTTCCCTTTATCGGAGACCGCTGGACATCAGATCTCACTTCTCAGAAACATGGATAGGGAAAGCCACAAAGAATTGCGGTTTGGAGAAACAAAGCCTCCGTGGTTGTCTATCTATCTATCTATTGTCCTTTCGAGCCGAAGGCGGCACATAGGGCAGAACCACAATCTCAAAAACAGAAACCCTGCGTGCCAAAATGGCACATATTGCAGAGATCACCGCTGCTAAAAACTATGGTTCTGTTTCCATAACAATGCTTTTTACAATGACAGCTTGTCAAGCCATCGATCCGTGGTTGTGGTGGGGTTCAAATCCTAGAGACCTTTTTATCCAGAGGCCGAATCCTTACCTCTACACCAGTCAGTTCCCCTTGTGTTGATAAGTTAGCCAGGAAGATTTGTGTTGTCACTGTTTATGTTTGGATGTTTAAATATATCACGCTTCACATATTATATCCATCACTTCCACTTCTCGAAGGAAAAGAAATGTATATAAAAAAAATAATGTAAAAAATACGATAAACGTAAAGCGGAACCCAAGGGGGCTACAATGTATGTAGAACTTATTAATAAACTAACATCATCCCGGGGGGGGGGGGTGCGAAGAAACAGAGCTGGAAGCTTCCAGCGAGTCATAGCTGATGGTTTGCGCTAGGATAGGTAAACCAGAACTATACAGATCCTACTCCACCTTTTCAAGGTGCCGTATTTATAGAATAAGTCTGGTCATGTGATTGAGAGGGAAGGCAACCCGGTATTAAAAAAACGTCATGCTGAAGTCGGATGTGTTGAGCCAAAGGTGCAAATATTATAGTTTTATTGAAACTGATAACAAAGCATTTACGTCCACGTAATGTCTTTATAAATATATATTTATAACAGATAAAACGTCGATAAGAGGCCACAGAAATGGGATTTCGTAGAAAAATGTTGAGAGTCCCCTGAACAGTTAAAAAGACCAACGAGGACATTCTCAAAATGGCCAACACAAGAAGCGAGCTTCTAAGAAACATCAGAAAGAAACAATCATCTACGTCAACCGGGATAGCACAATATGATGATGAATGCTCTTTTATGGACGAAGAGGTCTGACCATTCCTATAGTTATCGGATGAACGCACAGAAGATGGCTTTTATTTCGATATTGCTGATTCTTTACATGAACCTCATACGCTCAAGCCAAGCGTTATGTTTGCAATACTTGTCATATAGCATGTGTTATGGTCCAGCTATTTAATGGTTTATTTCTATCCTACTGCTCATGTGGCCCTTATTCTCCAGTCCTGTAAAGAGACACCCCTCACATCTCATTAATCCTAGGACAGATATCAAAAACGGGATACAATAGAAATAATAAGGATGTTTTTTTTTTCTTTCTTACATTAGGCACCGTCAATCAGGAGTGAGAGTGGCAGCAACATCAAGTGTGTCTGTTTCCATGTTTTTGAAATGTACATGGAAGCTGATAGCTTCAGGCTCATTATGACGTTATCTATCTATCTATCTATTGTCCTTTCGAGCCGAAGACGGCACATAGGGCAGAATTACAATGTCAAAAACAGAAACCTTGCGTGCCAAAGTGGCACATATTGCAGAGATCACTGCTTCTAAAATCTATGGTTCTGTTTCCATAACAATGCTTTTTACAATGACAGCTTGTCAAGCCATCGATCATCTCCATAGTCGCCTCTTACGACATGCCTGGAAGGTAACAGTGTCACTATTCCTTACTTCCCACATAATGAGGCCCCGGTAACACACGGGAGATTATGACGTTAGAGCATCCTAGAAATCCTGCAATTTCTTTCTTTATTTCTTTCTTTCTTTCTTTCTTTCCTTCTCTCTCTTTCTTTTTCTCTTTCTTTCTTTTGTTTGGAGGGGGGATATACACACAGCCTGCTTGCTACCTTTCGCTCATGCTTAAATGTGATATATTAATGTTGATGTTATGCCATAACAAGATGCTCATTTTTTCTAGCTTCATTTGAATTGTTATGGTACATGTATTAATATTCACATCTCCATCTACAGAAGTAAGCATACGAGCTGAAAGTATACACCAAAACACCATATTAGCATGACGTTTTCAGCTATTGGAGCTATAGATGCATGGCGTCATACTAACCTTAACCACCACTACTCGCAAAGCTGAAACGTCACTCTAGTTTGGTATTTTTCGAAGTTTTCTTCTCAGCACGCCGGCTTACTTCTATAGATGACGATGGGTATTTAGTAGATTTAGTAGAGTAGATTTAGTAGAGTAGATTTAGTAGAGTAGATTTAGGTTGAGCTAGCTGCGCTGTCGTTGAAGACGGGCAACCAATGTATCTGGTGGACATCCTCAATGCCCTCCGAGATGTGGGAAGGGCACAGGACCTCGGCAACCATGAGTCCACGCGATGAAAGAGATGTGAGTTAAAATGGGTACAACCAGAAACGAGAAACGTATTCGGCGTATAAGAAGACTAACACAGAACTGGAGTCGTCAGTCGCTGGAAACTGTGGGACTTGCGAAGGAGGGGATCTGAACACCTATGGACACGTTCGGAGTGCAATGATGATGACAAGCAAATAACCCCATTACACAATTTAGTAGATTAATTTAGTAGATTAATTTAGTAGATTAATTTAGTAGATTCTAGCTTGCATGCTAAGGTGGACGCTGGTTTGAATCCCGGAAGAGTCAAAAGGTTTATTTTTTCCTATCGGGAGTGAAATCAAAACTCAGAACGAATACATGGCGGCGACTGTACTGAACAAGCGACCTTCATTCTCAGGTCTTAAATCACCCCCCTCCCAACCTCTTTTCCCCGGAAGAACCCCGTATTGGGAAAATGTAAAAATAGAATACTTGAATGATCAAGAAAACCTTGGAAAATCTGACAAATGTTACACCTTCTCATCATCATCATGTGCCGTACCGGTTGGCGTTGGCGATCCTTAATCTTCTATCAACGGTACATCGTATCAGTTCTGTTGTTGACTGTTTTCCATGCCATGACACCAAACTATCCAGTATTTTCTCTCTTTGTCGTGCGCGATCTCTCTTTCCTTTTATTTTGCCAGTTGTAACCAAGTATTCCAACTTTCCTCTTCTCATGATGTGTCCGAAACATGTTGATTGCTTCTTTCTGATGCTTTTGTAAGAGCTCCCTTTTTGTGTTGGCCTCTTTGAGAACTTCCTCATTGGTCTTTTTAGCTGTCCAGGGAACTTTTAACATTCTTCTGAGAAATTCCAAATCCCAAAGACACCTTCTAGTAAAACTTTTTCATCTCTGCCACAAAAATGTTATAAAAATGTAATAGATACCCCTTTTTTTGCTAATTAACTGAGAAAAAAAAGTCGTATAGAAGTTTTGTTTGAGATAGTCAAATAGGACGACAGCTAAACTGTTATGACGTAACTGTAAAATCATTCTGGGCATAAAATCTGTTGCTAAATGTGAGGCCTTTGACCTTTTGTGGTCGTTCGGGTGTTGATGGTCAAGGTCATCTATGGAGGAAGATAAGAGCACGGAAACGAAGCCCGAGAAGGCATCCACTAGTGTGACATTTTCAGCCACAGACCACTGACCCCAACAGGCCTTACTCCGAAAGCTGATCACATCAGGGTATTTCGGGTATTCCGGGGTTTCCCTCCCTTCAACATGATCTTCTATTTAAGTGGCTGTGGTTTGATACTGTCTAGCACTATTTTCTTTACGCCTCGTCGATTAGGCAGTTATCATTCAACCTAATCCTTACCGCCAAAAAACTGTTTCTGGATAGATGGTCTAACGCAAGAGTTGTTCAGGAAGTGAAGTATGTGTTAAGGCTTCTGAATGACTCAATTCTTCTTCTTATATCTTTCAACTCCCTGTGGAGCATAGGTCTTCAACAAACACTTTCCAATTCGTCCTGCTTCTTGCCATTCTTATAACATCATTCCATGTCTTCCACATCATCTTCATATCTACTACCATCTGTCCTCCCCGAGAATATTTTGGTCTTCCACTTTGTCTTCGTCCTTGGGAATTTTAAAAAAGGCCTGTTGTGTTGGCTTCCAGTTGGCTTTAGCAATAACGACCCAATTACTAATACAAATATTCTAAGTCTGCAGCTTCATTGTGCCAAACCTGTGGAAGTCTTGTAATCGCTCCGAATCTACTTTCGTTTTGGCAAGGTGATGGACATGTCGTCAGTCTAGTCAGTTTATTTAAGGTTCTCGTTGTAGGCCGTCTCTTGTTTGGTAAAAGTAAAAAAAAAACCATCACGCCAAGTGGTATATAGGGAATATAGTGATCATAATGTTTATAGACCTTCGGCACATAATTTTTGGGGTAAAGTGGTCGATATTACGCCCACGCCGCTTTACTTTCCCAGAAAAAATCGAGTACTCATTTAAGGCTGGGTGAACCAGGAAGCCATCGATCAGGATCGAATTCGACATTTTGTCCTTGTAGTCCAGTTCACTAACCACTGAGCTATCGCGGCTTCTCTTGGTTGGTAATGGGACCTAAATATGAGATGCCTAGGATCTTATAAAGGTATCTCGTCCCAAGTATATAATTTGGTACTTTTCGTTACAAGTCTGTTGGTTTCTCTCTTATTTTTATTGTTGTTGTTTTTCTATTAATTGAAAGCATAGACATATGCAGGAAACTTTTGTTTGTGCGTTTTGTATACGTCCCAGGAGAAAGCTACGCTTATGTTTGTAAGATTTGTCTATGTCCCAGCAAAGACACCTTTTTATGTCTTGTCTATGTCCGGGCAGAGAATCGAGCTTTTGTTTGCATGTCTTGTCTATGTCCGGGCAGAGAATCGAGCTTTTGTTTGTATTTCTTGTCTATGTCCAATCAAAGACACGCTATTTGTATGTCTTGTTTATGTCCCTGCAGAGGACCAGCGTTTAGGTTTCAGCGTCAAAGTTTTTTATGTCGCGTTTTTTTGGATCGCGGTCAAGTTACGACAATAACATTCTTTTCTACCTTCACTTTTATATTCTTCCTTTTCTAAAATTACTTTCTTTTTCCATTTCTTTTCATGAGGTGTGATCCTCTTTCTCTCCGCCTGTAACAAAAACGCAACGATACAGAGCAGGTCGGTTTCTTTCTACACGCTTGAGTGAGTGCTCAGTAATTCCACGCAGAAACTGCACTTAAGCGTGTGAACTTTAGTGGCACATTTAGCGCGGCGCCTGGTGTCAGAAACGTCCGTCGACGCCGATAGTCCGGAAACCAGTTCGTGATTGGGGCTAAAGCCGAGTTCCATGATTTTGCTGCAATTTTGAACAATCAATTCAGGCTGCAATGCTCCCGCAGTGAAACAAACAGGGAAACTGAGCAAGAATGTTTCAGTATATGTTAGTTTACCCAGTGCATGTAATATAAAAACAAAGAAATAGAACAATAATCACAGTTTCATGACTTCATCGCACACAAATAAGTTGTTGAAACATCTCCACACATTTATAATTTTTAAAAAAAAACATCAAGAAGAAAAAATTCAGATAACTGCCAGGGAATAACTAAAAATGGAAACATGATATCATAGAAAGTATATCCGCGTAAAAACAGAGCTTTAACATCAAATTAATACGTCTCAAAACTATATGGAAATATCTTGGTCAGTGCTTTCTTCTTACATTGATCTGATCAGCCCCAAGTGGAAAGACATAAACACACTCGTTTCCAGTCGGAGAAAGGTGTACCCATTTTATAGCAGAGGCAATGGCACTCTGCACAACCACAGAAAATATCAAAACACAAAAGGTCCCAAGTCCAAAAATTCTCATTCTCACCGATGCAAAGCCAGTCATACAAGCAATGTGAAAGCCCAAATCAGGACAGTCTCATCCAAGAAATGAAGGACAACATATCTTCGTTGTCAGCAAAGACAGAGCTAGTCCTGTAGTGGATACCATCACATTGTGGCATCACTGGAAATGAGAAAGCAGATGAACACGCAAAAACAAGCAACGTTCAACAGTCCAATGAACCCCAGAGTCCCCCCAAAAATAAAAACAATCCGGAAGCAAGCTGAGAAAACAGAATAGATGGAGATGCATGGCAAATATAAGCCAGAACATGACAGCCTAAACAAACATAGCAGACATGAGCAGACCAAGATATTCAGACTCAGAACAGGTCATTGTGGTCTCATAATACATCTACACCAGATAGGACTCAGTGGCGTTGAAACATGCCACTGCGGGGCATCAAAACAAACTCCAGAGTACACACTTCATGACTACAACCCTCTGAACACATTAAGAACACAAACATAGCCCACAGAAACAACCCTACATGTCAAGTTATAGGGAACCGGTGATGACCTTAAACGCACCGTCTTGTTCGTGACCCAAGCTGGTCTAAAGGTCTAAATGCATAGCAATAGTTGATCGCTGAAGATGGGATAAACAGAAACTACAGAATAATAAACAACATAGACAAGCAGTGACACCTTGATAAAATAACGCACAAACGATGTTGGCAGCTTCATGAGTAAAAATCACAGAATGATTCATTCATTTGTTGTATCATAAGCCAACATATTGTATCATAAGTCGACATATTGTATCATAAGCCAACATATTGTATCATAAGCCAACATATTGTATCATAAGCCAACATGTTGTATCATAAGCCAACATATTGTATCATAAGTCGACATATTGTAAAATAAACCGACATATTGTATCATAAGCCGACATATTTTATCATAAGCCGACATATTGTATCATAAACCGACATATTGTAAAATAAACCGACATATTGTATCATAAACCGACTTATTGTATCATAAACCGACATATTGTATCATAAGCCAACATATTTTATCATAAGCCGACATATTGTATCATAAGTCGACATATTGTAAAATAAACCGACATATTGTACCATAAGCCGACATATTACATCATAAGCCGACATATTACATCATAAGCCGACATATTGCATCATAAACCGATATATTGCATCATAAACCGACATATTGCATAACAACCGACATATTGCATCATAAACCGACATATTGTATCATAGACCGACATATTGCATCATAAACCGACATATTGCATTATAAACCGACATATTTATCGCGAGCGCAACCTTTTTTGTAGTATTCGAAACCTTGGTGAGTTAAAAGTCTACAGACTCCCAAATAATACATTTTCCACCAAATCAAGAGACACGCCCAACTGGATAAAATGACAACACACTGTAATAACA
The DNA here is from genome assembly GCA_032433765.1 of Megaustenia siamemsis. Lineage (NCBI taxonomy): Eukaryota > Metazoa > Mollusca > Gastropoda > Stylommatophora > Ariophantidae > Megaustenia > Megaustenia siamemsis. The sequence continues at coordinate 179,065,802 of JAVIAB010000092.1, forward strand.
TCCCTGCTGCCTTCATAAGTTTACTACTATCTCTATGTTTATTCTCCTTAAAAATAATGAAAGGAAAAAGCCATAAAATTAAGAAAATGCAAAAGCCAACAATGTCAACAGATCAGGACCTCTAACGGAATTTCGCATTTTCTTATCCAGGAGTAAACTGTCCAAGTAATTTCAGCGCCCGAGTCTCAGAATTGCAACTTGATATGCAAAACGGAACACTTTTAGAATTGCAACTTGATAAGTATAACGGAACTCTTTTGTTCAGTTTCAACGATGGAATCTCCAGGGACGCAAACATGGCTGACATCAAGTTGAAAGCAGGGACAATATCAGAAAAACAGAACAATGACATCAACAAATTCTCGTGATGGACAATACGATGTTTAATCAATCACGACTCCAATGTAAATATCATTGTGTGATTTTATTTGTCTTTTATTTCAATAATAATAATATTTGTTGTACCAGACGAACAACATACGTCATCTAAACAATCATATTTGAATTTTATTTAATAAATATCCAAACATTGCGTATATGTACACATGTGTATATTGCATTATTGCGGACAATCATACCACGTTGAAAGTATCGGTTCTCGTCCGTTTACCGAAGTCAAGCAAAGCTGGGCGTGGTTAGTACTTGAGTGACCGCTCGGAAACATCACGTGTTGTAGACACGTTTTGGAGCCTCCGTGGGTGAGTGGTAAGTGTGCTCACCTCCTGATCAGAAGGTTCCAGATTCGATTCTCAGAAGTGGTCGATTTGTTATCGGGCCTACTAGGTTCCCGGGTTCACTGAGCCTCTAAAAGATAAATACCAACGAATTTTCTGGGAAGTAAAAACAGCTTGATACCGACTGCGTCATTCCTAAATGTGCCGTGGACATGGACAAATATAGTCACTAACATCGTCTTTTCCATACTCCTAGCAAACCATGCAGGAAACCTTTATTTACATTTTATTGTTAACTTACTACAATAAAGATTACAGTATTTCACTACACTCCTCAACATCTCTAATACATTATCATCTCTTCATTGGCTGCTAACAAAGAAATGGCATATCTACGTTCTGGACACACCCATAGGTGCTCAGTCCTCTTCAGCAGATAACAATAGTAACGTTTAGTGAAGCCGAAAATAGGCAACCCTAAAGTCTCAAACTTCCGCCCAATCATTTGTTACCAGTTATTCCGCGTTTATTTAAATGTGTGCGGCCCTAGAATGGGTAAACTCGTCTCATGTAACGCTTACTCAAACAATGCAGCAAATCTTCAGTCTTGTCTAAATCCGTTTAGGTTCAACTCATATATTCTTACATCGCACTAAACATCCACTCGTCTGGAGCAACAAAACAACACCAATTCCTGAAATTTCGAGGTTTCTAAATATGTTTAAATATGTCTTCCTAGGATCATCAAAACATAAAATACAAAAGAAAAAATTTCAAATGGACCTTATAAAAAATGAATCAAAATAAGACATATCGAGTATTTTAAGATAAGGGCGCAGAAAATACATAGGTCACGTGCTGATAATGAATGAAGAAAGACTTCCCAACAAGGTATTCATGTGGAAACCATCTGGTAAAAGAAAAGAAGGCAGGCCCAGAGAATCGCTACTCAAAACAGCAGCTAGGGAAGGCTCAACCATGGGACTAAGAAACAACCAAGAACAAAAACTAGCAGCAAATCGTCAATCGTGGAGAAAAATGAATTCCCCCCCCCCCCCCCTCCCCCCGTGGGTTGTCTTCAGCCCCAGAGGAAATGAATGAATGCCTTCCACTATTTATCGGGGCTGTCTATTATGATCCTACCCCAGACTAGACGGAGAATCTGACACCATCGCAGCCCTGCTTTTGTGGAGATTTCTCTGAGTTTCAGTGGCCAGTGGTTCTCCATGTCTGTACTTGAGCTAGTAGTTGTATAGACTCGATAACTCTCTATGTCAATCCGACAGGTGAAACCCGGTACGAATTTTTGCCGAGCAGCAACGGTCCATCCATGAACACTCTGCTGCATCATCCCCTGAAGCTTTGGTATATCAACAGCTTTCTCTATGAGGTGCGCGTGGCCGTGCGGCTAAAACCACTGTTCCGCTAGCTGAAAAGCCGGCGTACGGTGTTCGAAGCCCATGGTAGACAGAAATGATTTTTTCTATCGGGGTGAAATAAAAATCCTGAGTCTCACACGTCGTGGCGACTGCTTGACCAAGCGGCCTTTATCCCTCGGGTTCTATCGTTGCCCCCCCCCCCCCCCCCGACATACACAAGCAAAGGTACTATGTGTCGTAAAGATAGTATTTTTTCTTTAAAACAGTTTTCTCTTTGTCCAAGGTAATGTGATTTGTTCTCCCCGATGTTGCACCATTAATTTTCTTTGACCATAGACCACACTTTGACTTGTCCATGTTTGTGAAGTTTTTTCGGCTTAATTTTTTTTACATTACAGGATAGTCAGTCCCATGAAGTGATGATGAGTGAATTAATACAATTGGCAATAACCAAATAAAACTAGGAGAAATACCTCTACTAGACGTACAATCTAAAATATATCTGGTCAGTAATATAGATAAAGAGGGAGGAACAGAAAATGATACTAAAATAAGGATATCAAAAGCAAGAGGAGCTTTCATTGCACTGGGAAACATATGGAAATCCAAAGAAATTAGGTTAAATACAACAATAAAAATTTTCAACTCAAATGTTAAGTCGGTATTATATGGCTGTGAAACATGGAGAACAACAAAATTGACAATCACGAAGATACAGACTTTCATTAATTGATGCTTATGCAGAATAAAAGGATGGAAATGGCAGGACAAAATCACTAACATAGAATTATGGAAATGTACCAGTCAAATACCAGTTGATAAAGAGATACAGCGAAGACGATGGCGCTGGATAGGACACACACTGCGGAAGCCAACTGAGAGTATTACACAACAGGCTCTGTTTTGGAATCCCCAGGAGAAAAAAACAAAGAGGAAGACCAATGAATTCTTGGAGAAAACAGATAGAAGCAGAGATGAAGATAATGGGGAAGACATGGAATGATCTAAAAGAATGGCAAAAAAAAAAAAACAGAACGACTTGGAAAATGTTTGTTGAAGACAGCTCCACTGGGAGCTAAAGAGGTAGAAGAAGCAGAAGAGGAAGAAGAAGATAGACTACACTTTGGTGACGTGCGCAATCATTATCTCTTCTTGTACCGTCAACTGTCTATGACAAGCATCACTTCATTCATATTTCCCTGATGTCTACAATATTGTCATGCTAGAAGATGTCTGATGTCATCAATTGACGTCTATAGACCTTAGCTTTAGCCAGTGCATGTCTAGTTTGGTTGGGGGGGGGGGGGAGAGGCCGATCAGTCTAGAGCTATGACGTCAGTCTCTGGACAAGAACCATCCGGGTTCAAAGCCCACCAGAGATGGTGGTGATTTTTCAAAGATGGGAGAAAATGGATCGTGGTTTCTTCAAGATGTTACTTTCCCTTGATCTCTTAGGTAGTGAGTCCCGATGTCTAGCCATCTCTGGGTAGTGAGTCCCGATGTCTAGCCATCTCTGGGTAGTGAGTCCCGATGTCTAGCCATCTCTGGGTAGTGAGTCCCGATGTCTAGCCATCTCTGGGTAGTGAGTCCCGATTTCTAACCATCTCTGGGTAGTGAGTCCCGATGTCTAGCCATCTCTGGGTATTGAGTCCCGATGTCTAGCCATATCTGGGTAGTGAGTCCCGATGTCTAGCCATCTCTGGGTAGTGAGTCCCGATGTCTAGCCATCTCTGGGTAGTGAGTGCCGATGTCTAGCCATCTCTGGGTAGTGAGTGCCGATGTCTAGCCATCTCTGGGTAGTGAGTCCCGATGTCTAGCCATCTCTGGGTAGTGAGTCCCGATGTCTAGCCATCTCTGGGTAGTGAGTCCCAATGTTTAGCCCTCTCGGACAACAGCAATAAACAGAAGGTCACGTGTACGCAACTAAAAGAACCATTGGCACTGAAAATCGTAAAAGAGTAGGCCATAAATATGGTCGCGGTCTGGAAAAAAAACCTGCCCACACCGTGTTACTATGTTCGAGCGCGTGAGTCAGGATTATCCTCGGATGTTATCGAGATTCTCGATGGGGAGATCAGCGCACCTATGGGTTAGTCCTGTGTGCAGTGATAACGATCCTAACACCAATAGTACATGTCTAGGTATGATCGGTAGGAGATTCTAACACAAACACACTTCATTATTGTAATTGGAATGTTTATTTTGCAACTCCATAATGTTTCTTCTTCTTCTACCTTTCAGCTCCCTGTGGAGCATAGGTCTTTAACAAACACTTTCAGCTCCCTGTGGAGCTAGGTCTTTAACAAACACTTTCAGCTCCCTGTGGAGCTAGGTCTTTAACAAACACTTTCAGCTCCCTGTGGAGCTAGGTCTTTAACAAACACTTTCAGCTTCCTGTGGAGCATAGGTCTTCAACAAACACTTTCCAAGCCGTTCTGTTTCTTGCCATTCATTTAAGATCATTCCATGTCTTGCCCATCATCTTCATCTCTGCTTCCATCTGTCTTCTCCAAGAATCCTTTGGTCTTCCTCTTTGTCTTTTTCCTTGTAGGTTCCAAAAAAGAGCCTGTTGTGTAATACTCTCAGTTGGCTTCCGCAGTGTATGTCGTATCCATCGACATCGTCTTCGCTGTATCTCTTTATACAATAAATATAACAATAATCAATAATGCTTGCATTATGTCAATTTTTTATACTATGTACCGCCGTTTTATATTTGTATCTTGGACACTTTAAAAATACAAAAATCAAATCACAATCAATGACTGACAATATCAAGTGATGGTACAAACAAAATTATTTTTTTTCCCATTTTAGACTGAGTTTGACATTTATGGTATCTTCAGATATTTCGGGACGAAATGCACATTTCTACACATTCAGCAAATAATTAGTTTTCAAATAAAATCAGAATATCAAAGAATGTTATCTTTCGCTTACATGCTCGTTCGTATACTTCCTTTATTACCCACTACACATGGATCTTAGTTTGTTCTTATCCTATGAGTGACGTTGTTGAAACAAGTCCTATTTACAATTTTTATTTCATAAGAACAGCAGAAAGCTCAAAAAACTGACAGTAGGCAACCATCGTGCCAATATGGAAAAAGGAACGGTAGCAAGAGAGACTGCATTCAAAATAGAGGTATCTACTTCTTAAGCACGTGAGAAAGTTATACTCCAAAAATATGGAACAAAAGGCTCAGTTAAAAAAATATAGATAAGCGGTTAGCAAATGGGGTTCCAAAAACTAGAGGATGAACCTGAAGCATTATTTACTCTAGTTAGGAGAAAAGGCGACAGAACACAATCAAAACTGCACAAAGCTTTCTGAGAGAAAGAACAAGCTTTCGACAATGCAAGCAGAGAACAACTATAGGGGATGCTAACAACATACAGAGTAAGCAAACATCAAACCAACTCATTTAAAAGTCTCTACATCAACAACAGGTGCACATTTACAACACCAGCAGGCCACACAGTCAGAACAGCAGCCGGTTACACAGTCAGAACAGCAGCAGGTTACACAGTCAGAACAGCAGCAGGTTACACAGTCAGAACAGCAGCAGGTTACACAGTCAGAACAACAGCAGGTTACACAGTCAGAACAACAGCAGGTTACACAGTCAGAACAACAGCAGGTTACAGTCAGAGCAGCAGCAGGTTACACAGTCAGAACAGCAGCAAGTTACACAGTCAGAACTGCAGCAGGTTACACAATCAGAACAGCAGCAGGTTACACAGTCAGAACAACAGCAGGTTACACAGTCAGAACAACAGCAGGTTACACAGTCAGAACAGCAGCAGGTTACACAGTCAGAACAGCAGCAGGTTACACAGTCAGAACAACAGCAGGTTACACAGTCAGAACAGCAGCAGATTACACAGTCAGAACAACAGCAGGTTACACAGTCAGAACAACAGCAGGTTACACAGTCAGAACAGCAGCAGATTACATAGTCAGAACAACAGCAGGTTACACAGTCAGAACAGCAGCAGATTACACAGTCAGAACAACAGCAGGTTACACAGTCAGAACAGCAGGCTACACAGACTACTTCGAAGTTAGATCAGGTGTAAGACAGGGGTGCGTACTATCCCCTATAGTTTATTACATACATGGACTATATATGCAAGTTAGCCAACCCATCAGAGACAGAGGAGATTAGAGAACTTTTATTTGTAGACGATCAGGCACTAATTCATGGAAAAATAGAAGGACAACCCCCCCCCCCCCCCGAACATTTAAATAGATAATAACGCAGGAAACAATACAACATGAAAATCAACATCAACAAAACAGAAGTCATGAATATCGCAAAAAAGAAACAGAACATCAATATAGCGATACATGGCAGACAACTGTTAATGACAAATGACAATTCACAAACACCAAAAATAGATTCAAGATTCAACAAAGCTTGTTAAATCATTGGACAGATATCGCCACTAGCATCCAAAAAGGAAATAACTCTAGAGGTAAAACGGGCACACTACAGTCATCATCATCATCGAGTGCCTTTTCCGCAACGAAGGTTGGCTACCATGGATCGCCATTCTGCTCTGTCTCTTGCTTTGATGGTGCAGGTTGTCATTGGCTGATTTGTCCATCTTTTGATGTTACTCGTCCATGTTAGTCTTGGTCTGCCTCTGCCTCTTTTACCTTGTATTTTCCCCTCCACGATTACTTTTAGTAGGCTGTTGTGTCTTTTAACATAGCCCAACAATCGTATTTGTATTGTTTGAATTGTGCTTAGTAGTTCTCTTTTCATTTTTTAGTTGTTTTAAGACTTCATTGTTTGTTTTCTTTTCCTTTCAATTCTACCTAGTCTTCTATATATCCACATTTCAAAGGCCTAAATTCTCTGTTCTGTTTTCTTGTCTAATGTCCATGTTTCTGCACCATATAGGAATATGGAGAAGATGTAACATTTTGCTGTTCTTAGTTTTAGCCTGGTGTTCTTAGTTTTAGCCTGGTGTTATTTGTTTTGATGTTAGTATGTTCTTCATGACATTAAAATTACTTTTTGCCATTCCTATTCTTTTGTTTATTTCAATTGTACATTTTCCATCACTGATTATAGTATGTCCAAGGTAGTTGTAGTTCAGAACTGTCTCCATGTCTATTCCATCTATTTTTATATCCACTTCTGGGTTTTGAGTATCTTCTTTGTTTATGATCATAGTTTTAGTCTTTTTTATATTCATATCTAGTCCATATTTTTTTGCTTGCCATTTGGGGGCCTCGGTAGCCTAGTTGGGAAAACCACCCGACTGGACTACCGACGTTCGGACAACCCGTGTTCGATTCCCGCTGGGAGTAGTGTGAAAAGTGTACTCGTGGTTGGAAAAAAAAAAATACCCCAAACGGTCGACCCAGCCGTTGGCAGAAATGGGTAACAGGATATTATCCTGGGAAGGTGAGGAATGTCGCTTCGCATCTGAGTTTCGATGCTTGAGGCTACACTATACAGAAATATCCGAACATTTCTGGATAGGCGGCCGAGCACATATGGGTGTAAACTCGCGTGCTAAGACGCCGGTTCAAGTCTCGTACTTTACCTTTACCTTTAAATAAACCAATATATGCCCGCTTCATAGGCTACACCAAAGCTTTTGAAAGACTACACCACAAACAACTTATAGAATGCCTAAAAGAGTTACATCTAGATGACATGGACATACGACTAATAGGTAATCTATACTGGGAGCAGGCAGCAATAATAAAATATAACAAAGAGAACTCTACACCCATTGATATAAAAAGAGGATTAAGACAGGGATGCATCCTATCACCAAGCTTGTTCAATCTATACACTGAGCAAAGTTTTAAAAAAAACATCATAGAGATGCCAGGCCTACAAATTAATGAAAAGATAATCAATAACCTAAGATATGCTGATGATACTGTACTACTAGCAGAAAAACCTAAAGATCTACAACAATTACTTAATGAAATAAACATGATAAGCACAAAATATGGACCAGATATGAATATCAAAAAGACTAAAACTATGATCATAAACAAAGGAAATACTCAAAACCCAGAAGTGGATATCAAAATTGAAGGAATAGACATGGAGACAGTTCAGAACTACCACAACCTTGGACATACTATAACCAGTGATAGAAAATGTACAACTGAAATAAACAAAAGAATCATCATCATCATCTTCATCATCATGTACCATACTGGTTGGCGTAGGCGATCATGTCCCTTCACAATCTTCTATCTACAGTACATCGTATCAGTTCTGTTGTTGACTGTTTTCCATGCCATGACACCAAGCTATCCAGTATTTTCTCTCTTTGTCGTCCGCGATCTCTCTTTCCTTTTATTTTGCCAGTTGTAACCAAGTATTCCAACTTTCCTCTTCTCATGATGTGCCCGAAGAATGTTGATTGCTTCTTTCTGATGTTTTTTAAGAGCTCCCTTTTTG